>RXID01015169.1:0-139729 GCA_005019695.1 Trichopus zeylanicus subsp. travancoricus
TAAATCTAAATTTTTCGAAATTTTAAAACTATTTTTTACAAATACACCCCTCGCCGGACCATCGCTGGCTGGCGCCCGCGCCCGCGTGCCGGGGACGAAGGTCGAGGCCAGACGACCTGCCGGCCCGCGGGCGCGGACGGCCTCCGCACACGGGACGGAGGCCGAGGCGCCGACGCGCTGGCACGCAGGGGCGGAACGGCCTCGGCCTTGGCCGTCCGCGCCGGGTAGTCGGAGCCCGGCCTCCGCCTCGCTCCCGCCGCTTTTGCTCCGCTCCGCGTCCGCCTCGGCTCCCGCGCCGGCGCCTTCCCGTCTCCCGCGCCACCCGGCGACGCCGCCGCGCCCGCCCGCGGTAGGGGGGGGGGGGGCAGAAAAGCCCAAAGGCGGGGCCGGGGGGGAAAGCAAAATGAAGTGCCGGGGGGGGGGGAGGGGCAGATAAAAAAAATCGGAGAGGGCGAGGACGGGGCGGGAAAGCATGAGGGAGTGGGGAGGGGGGAGGGACAAAAAAAGCGGAAGTGTCGGTGAGGGACAAGATAAAAAGAAGGGGGGATGGGGGGGGAGGGGGGGGGGGGGGGAAAAGAAAGCGGGGGGGGGGAAAAGGGAAAGGGGGGGGATAAAAGGGGGGGAAAGAAGAAGCGGGGGGGGGGTGAAATAGGTGCGAAGTGAAAGGAGGAGTGGGGGGTGCAGCAAGGCGGAAAATGGCGGGGGGTGGGACGGAAGAAGGCGATATGACCGGAATGGAGACAGCAGTGATCCCGGAAAAAAACGACGTGAAAGGAGGAGGTAGAATGGGGACGAGGGGGTGGGCGAGGGAAAACTAAAAAACCGAAAGGAGTGAGCGGGCGAAGACGAAAACGAACAGGAAAAAGCAACACATAGTAGGGGGCTACGAACGGAAGGCGTGGAGGAAAAATTATCCCACCCAGGAAGGAACAAGGGTAAAAAAGAATGACTGGGGGAGAAGCATGGTAATTAAAGTAAGAGACAATAAGAAATATTAATTTTGTAACATGTCAAGTTACGGTCAAACACGGGGGAGCTGACAAAGAAAAACGAAATTACGGGCAGCCTCCTGTAAGTTTGTATTTGAAGTATGCGTGGGACAGGTAAAGATGTGAACGGAGAGGGCAAGGAGAATAAGAGGGACGAAGTGGAGGAGAAGAAGAATGCTGAAGGTTGGGTACAAAATATTTTACAATTTTTTTAAAAAATATATACCCTTTTAAAAAATAATTTTATTCAATCAAACATCAAAAGTGGATCAGTTTTAATAATTTGAGAAATAACGAGAGAGGAGAGAAGTGAATTTTTCCGAATTTTCACTATTTCTAAGTAATCAAATAAAGTAAATCAACAACATAAGTAATTTTTTGTAAATATTGAAAAGCGTGGTTTTTTGTAAATTAATAATAAAAGAATGATTTATTGTAAAAGTCATTTTCAAAATCTTATAGTACCCAAATAAAATATTCTAGAATTAAAATTTTAAGGGATAATTACTCATAACCCCCCTAATTAGCCTTAATTATGCATAACCCCCGTAATTTCCGAAATTACCCACACCCCCATTTTCGAAAATATTTACCCACACCCATCTGATTGTTATTTAATCAAAATTTTTCCAAAAAATTTTGATTTTACCCTCGGTTATTTTACACATACACCCCTAAAAACTTAATTTTTTTATATTTAACGCCCCGAAATTCGATTTTTTACAAATAACCCCCGAAATAACTCAGATTTACAAAAAGTCCTCGAAATTTGAATTTTTGCAAATAAACCCCCGGAAATTATTTCGATTTACAGAAAAGTCCCCGAAATTTGGATTTTTGCAAATAACACCCCGGCGCGGGCGGGAGCGGAGGAGGAGGCTGGCGGCGGGAGCAGAGGCGGAGGCCGGGGCACCGGCGCGCCGAAACCCGGGCGCGGACGGCCACGGCCTCGGCCTCCGTCCCGCATGCAGAGGCCATCCGTGCCCACGTGCGGGCGGGCCGTCCGGCGCGCCGTCGGGCCTCGGCCTCCGTCCCCGGCGCGCCGTCGGGCCTCGACCTCTGTCCCCGGCGCGCGGGCGCGGATGCCGGCCGGCGATGGTCTGGCGAGGGGTGTATTTGTAAAAATTAGTTTTAAAAAAAATTTAGACTTATTTCATAAAAAAAATTTTAAGGGTCTATTTTTTAATGTATAAATATTAAATTTGTAATTATAAATTAAAAAATCACTAATGTCTTTTTTGTAAAAGAATATGATAAAAAATATAGACTTATTTATAAATAAAAATATTAAAGGGGTCTATTTGTAAATGTACAATATGAAACTTGTAATTTTAAATTTTAAGTTTTGAAACCTTCGATGACTTATTGTAAAATTTACTTATAAAAAAAATAAAATTTGGACGTATTTATAAAAAAAAATATTAAAAGTGGTCTATTTTTAAATGTAAAAATAGTAAACTTGTAATTTGAAATTTAAATTTTAAAACTTTCACTGTATTTTTCGTGAAATTTAATATTAAAAATGATTAAAATATTAATTTATTTTAAAAAAATCAAGGGATCTATTTGTAAATGTACAATATGAAACTTGTAATTTTAAATTTTAAGTTTTGAAACCTTCGATGATTTATTTGTAAAATTTACTTATAAAATAAATAAAATTTGGACGTATTTATAAAGAAAAATATTAAAGGTGGTCTATTTTTAAATGTAAAAATAGTAAACTTGTAATTTGAAATTTGAAATTTTAAACTTTCACTGTATTTTCCGTGAAATTTAATATTAAAAATGATTAAAATATTATTTATTTAAAAAAATTAAGGGATTCTATTTGTAAATGTTACAATATGTAATTTTAAATTTTAAGTTTTGAAACCTTTGATGATTTTTTTGTAAAATTTACTTATAAAATAAATAAAATTTGGATGTATTTATAAAGAAAAATATTAAAGGTGGTTTATTTTTAAATGTAAAAATAGTAAACTTGTATTTTCCGCAGAGCGGCGGCGGCGCAGGATGCGTTTAGGGTTACAGGAAGAAGAGGGTTTTATAAGAAAATTTTGAATTTTTTTGTAATTCGGAATAATTTCGGGGTGTTATTTGCAAAAATCCGAATTTCGGGGACTTTTCTATAAATTTGAATAATTTCGAGATGTTATTTGCAAAAATCCGCGCTCGCGCGCCGGGGACGGAGGCGGAGGCCGGGGCGCCGGCGCCGGCCTCGGCCTCCGCTTTGCCGTCGGCTTGCCGGCGCCCCATCCTCCGCCTCCGCTCCCGCCGCCGGCTCCCGCCCGCCTCCACCTCCGCTCCCGCCCGCCCGGCCGGCCTCCGCCTCCGCTCCCGCCCGCGCCGGGTGTTATTTGCAAAAATCCCAATTTCGGGGACTTTTCTGTAAATCGAAATAATTTCCGGGGGTTTATTTGCAAAAATTCAAATTTTTAGGACTTTTTTTGTAAATCTAAGTTATTTCGGGGTGTTATTTGCAAAAAATCGAATTTCGGGGCGTTAAATATATAAAATAAGTTTTTAGGGGTGTATGTGTAAAATAATCGAGGGTAAAATCGAAATTTTTTGAAAAAATTTTGATTAAATAACAGTCAGGTGTGAATAAATATTTTTGAAAATAAGGGACGTGGTTAATTCCAGAAATTATTGAGTTATGCGTAATTATCCCAAATTTTAAATGGCCATTTTTCATCTGCACACAGTATATTTACAAAATTATCTCGTGATAAATTATGACTATGTAATGCGCATATCATAATTTAAAATTGTTAGTGGTGTATGTGCAAAGCTTTGACGCCGGGTTATCGGGTTTCCGGGCCCGTTGCCGTGATATTCGTACGCGCCCTTTCCAAAATCTCCGCCTTTCTTCCCCAAAATTCACTAATAAAGGGACGGCTTGCTCGCATTTTCTTCGATTCTCTGCCATTAGAGGGCAATAGTGAGATCGAGAGAGAGAGAGAGAGAGAGAGAGCAAGATGGATCCAGATGCAGTGCGCTCGACGCTCTCGAATTTAGCGTTTGGGAATGTGATAGCAGCTGCTGCCAAAGACTACCAAAAGGTGCCACGTTTGATTCAATCTGTTCTATTTTTCGTAATTTTTTCCTCTTTATACTTGATTGAGCATAGATCTGTCATCTTTTGTAAGCAAAGGAGGTTCCTTTTCTGATTTTCTCTGATAAGTCGGGTGAAAGTTGTAATTTTGATGATCTTGCGCAAGGTGGGATTTTTATCCGATGGCAGTTCTTGTTTCTTTTGCGGAATCAATCTTGGAGTTGGATTAGATCTAAGATTTTGGACTGGATGTAATCCAGCGGTCTGCTTTGGGAAAAGTTACTGGTTGATTATGATTTTAAGGGCCTTATGATGTGATGCTTCTAGAGAGTAAGATCTGGAAGTTGTAGTTGTGATGTTTGACATCATAGAGAACTGTGGTTTTCTGGCTGCGATTTTGCATGAATAGCCAAGATTCTGTTTTAATTTACAGCTTTTCAAGTGACATTTGAATCTGAAGTAGGAAGTAAGACATGGAAATTAGGGAGTGTATCATCACATCTGTTATATATAGTGGCTGGAATCCTTAATCCAGCCACTGCCCTTGTGTATCTGCTCCATCAAAAGTAAATTTTGGGCCATAAAACTACAAAATTTTTGGTTTAGAAAGTGTAGACGACAATCTTCTATACTTTCTGTGGTCAGAACTGGTTTTAGCAGCCAAGCATGGATCAAGCAGGAGAGATTTTGCTTGGAAACAGAATTGTTTGTTGTAATGCTTGAAATGATTTTGATGGGTTAAATTAGTTGGTATATTTTACTGATTAGTGAGTGAAACTTCGCTGGAATATAAATTGCCAAATATTTGCTGATCTTAGAGAGTGCTTTCATTTTACGTGATTTCAATACTGAAGCTGCAGAATATAGATATGGACATTGCTCTTGTTCTCTTACAATAATGTACCAATTATGTAGGAAATGTTAGCTAAGGAAAAGGCTCAGGCATCTCCAGCTACCAATGAAGAAGTTGATCTTGATGACTTGATGGATGTATGCAGAATGTATCTGAACCTAGATTTTCAAAAAGATTAAATACATCAATATTTTTACAAACACGTAGTCACTTTAAAGTCTTTTGGACTGTGTTGGGTATGATTCAGGATCCTGAGCTGGAAAAACTACATGCAGAAAGGATTGCTGCTCTCAAGGTAATCTGTTGTAGTTTGGACCATAAATATGTTTTTATCCTGATGCAAGGGCCTGTATGCTAGGAAATGAATATTTATTCATTGAAATATTTGTTTGACAGAAAGAAGCCGAGAAGCGGCACGTCTTGAAAAAGCAGGGTCATGGGGAGTATAGGGAGATATCCGAGGGAGACTTCCTAGGGGAGGTGACTGGAAGTGAACAAGTAATATGCCATTTCTACCACCGCGAATTCTATCGCTGCAGGTAAACAAGACATTCAGAGAATTCATATTTGGATCACTGCTGGCTGAAACTTTTACTTGAAACCCTGATGAACTGCATACAGGATTATGGACAAGCATTTGAAGGCCCTTGCACCCATGCACATCGATACCAAGTTTATCAAACTGGACGCTGAAGTTGGTTATGTGGCCTTTGTCTCCCCATGCTGAAGGAGAACTGAACATTTTTTTGATCAATTTCTTTTCCTGGATGCAGAATGCACCTTTCTTTGTAAAAAAGCTTGCTGTCAAAATGCTGCCCTGTGTGATATTATTTCGGTGAGCTCATTTACCTTGTTGATCCTGTGTGTCATTCCCTCCATTTGTTAGCCATCCCTCCTTGGTGGACTATTAATAAAGTGAAGTGCTTTTTACACAGTTAACAAAACTGAGAGTGGATAGGACTATAAAGCAGGCTTCAGGCATGCATTTTTTCAGTAATTTACATCTACATGGTTTGATTTTCCTGCATTTGGGCATGCTGAAAATATTTGGTACTCCTATGATCTGGCTATTAGCCATCAAGCTGTATCCATGTACCATATGTTTTTGTCTCTCCATAAATGTTGACACGTAAATGGCAATTCTTCTAGGAATGGCATTGCATTTGGTAGAATAGTGGGGTTTGAAGAACTTGGCGGCAAAGATGATTTTACCACCAGAGTCTTGGAGAATCTTCTTAAGAAGAAAGGTATGCATCTCTTGTGGTATCTTCCACTGATTTATCTCGTTCAAGCTCTGACTATTTTATTTCAGGCATCATTGATGAAAGGAATGGTAATGACAGCGATGAAGATCCAGATAATGATGCAAATCAAAGCAGGCGAAATGCTAGGTCATCAACTGCTCAGGATTCTGATTCAGACTGATCACGAGATTCACACCAAGCAAGTCCACGATAGTTTTACCCTCTTGATCAACTGCAAGATCTGTGACAAGCTTATTGACTAATGCAAACTTGAAGTTGTTGTCACTGTTGAAAGTCTAGATCATGCGCTTATGAGAGTGAATGAAGAGGGAAATTCAGATGATCACGAGTATTTGTGATAACGAGTATCAAATCCTTAGTGGGTGCTCATTCCTAACGATGATGATTCTGGTTTGAGTTCACATGGCCTGTACTCTATGATTGGCAATTTTACATTTTACTTGTGTTGAACTTAGTTTTATCCTTTTCAAAGTCATTTCTGTTTCTTGTTTTAATTCATTAGTTATGGCACAATATTTTTTTGAGCAGGTATCTTGAAATGCTTCAAAGCTAGATTGAAATGTCTGAAACACAAATTGCATGTGAGCTCAGATGGATCAGATGAACAGAGTTAGCAGTGTTTGTATTGATTTATAAGCTTTAATTATGTTTGTAATTTGAAAATGGGATGCATTAGAAGTTCATGCGGTAATTGTAGAAATTAGAGTTTTGAAGTTCATGATTAACTAGGGCTATCAAGGGGTCCAAGAATTCATTAGACTCGCCGGCCTAATTCGTTAAAAATTTATTTAAAATCTATCCAAAATATAAATTTATTTAAAAAAATTTATTGGAGGTTCATTGAAAGTCCGTTTAGGCATTATTTTATTAATAGAATAAGTTAATTGGCGGGACTTAATGGACCTATATAAATTTAACAGATTGAATTCTAAACGAATTTAATATAAGAATTAGCGGGTCTTAACGGATTTCAATCTACCTCAAATTCATGCGGGCTGCCGACTTTGGGCCTGCTCAAGCTCGTGCAGACTAAGCCCGTTGCCAGCCCTATTAAACTCATAACTTCCTCCTGTTTAATGCCATTTCAGCAAAGCATCTGATCATAAACACAGTGTGAACTATCTATTTTTGATAAAGCATCTGATCATAGATTGAGCGTGAACTATGTATTTCGGATCCAACAAGCGTGCAAGTTATCAATCACACTAAATCCACCGTTGAGACATAAAATAGACTGAATGGATGAAAACGAGCTTTGATTCAACTCCTATTTACACCGATCATTTGGTTCTTTCAACTTGCAGAACTTTGACGAGGCATTGGAGGAAACCAAAATGACAGCAAAGTAGCTCGGGAAAGGGAGGGAATAATAAATATAAACTTAAAAGTAGTTTTACATATCATTGTGGCTATTTTATTTATTTATTTATTTTTATTTTTTTTTGTTTTTTGTGTTGTTTGTCATGAATTTTGTGTTGTGAATCATAATAACTTACTGGCAAGCCAAACTTTTCACAGGTTATCTTGCTCTCAGTGCCGCCGATCACGCGAAGAAAACCAGAGAGAACACAAAATAAGAAAGAAAACAAAAACATAAATAGATTTTGTTTGAGAGCCTAATTTGAGGAGGAATTGGAGGAAACCTAAATTCACAGTAGAAGTGGGAAGCTGAAAGGGCATAGGAAGTGTGAGCATTCTGGCTGGGTACGACGACTTCCTCAAAATTTCAGTGCCTCTCAAAACTTGGGAAACAACTTGTGGGGAAACAACTTGGGAAGAGATTTGCTTGTCGCATACATAAAACATTACCAGAGTTGGTCAATACTTTCGCCGTCAGGAGGAGAGCAAAGAGAAGAAAAGAAAGAAAATGCCATTTCATAGATCATTCTATACAAAGAATGAAGACAAGAAAAGAAAGAAGGTCATTTATAAGTTATCCTATGTAAGCCCTCAGTATACACCCGTCATATTCATTGTTGTGTTGTCGTCAATATCATTGGATCTTAGATTACGGGCAAAACCTCAACATGCTTTACAATACGAAGATTATCATCCTCTTCTTTTCAGAAAATTATACTTTAGAAACGAACGAATAAACATACAACTAGCGAACAAGACACCAAAATAAGAAAAGAGAACTACATAGACGAGCAATACAGATGCAACCACAAGGAAGAATGGGCCAAGCAACCTCAGATACAGAATTTGCTCAGGTAGTTTTCCAAACTTTAATGTGAGTTACCAAGTGTCAAGATTATGATCTTTCAAAAATATTATGAAGAAAAAAGAAAGATAAAATTCACCATCACAAGATATTAAAATCCACAAATTACAAGAATCTTTGTAATGCACTATAAAATTTTAACCATCAATTAATTCTACTTTTTTCATCCACAACAGAACATGGTCAAACTAATTACAAATTTTTTATATATTTTTACAAAGTAGTGATATTTTTTTTATATTTTCATAAAAGCTGCAATCTGTAAAAATTACAGTATTTTGTATATCTCTAAAAAATTTTTCCCTCAAATATCACTATGTTAAATGGTGTTAATTTTCACTATTAAAATTAATGAAGAAATGGTATAATTACTATTCTACCTTTTTTGTATACTCTTATAAAAGTTAATTTATATCAAAATCCCTAAAATTGTGGAAAATTACAAAAAATCTTGTAAAATTTCAAAAATAACAAAAAATTCTCTGAAAGTACAAAAAATCATAAACACTCTTAAAGAATCATTAAAAAAAATCCTAAAAATATAAAAAAATTTAGAAATAGAAAAATATTGTAGTAACATGAAAGTATAGAGAATCACAAAATTTTTTTGAAAGTATAAAAAATCAAAGAAACCCCTTGAAAGTAAAAAAAATCATGCATTTTTAAAAAATTACAGAAATGCCCTTGAAATATATAATAGATTAAAAAAAAATGATTCTGAGAGTTGAGAAAATTTCTAATATCAAAGTTTTAAAATTCAAAATTAAAATATTTGACCCTATAGTCATATTTTTAAATAAAATTCAGTTTCAAATTTTAACTTTTCGAAATTTAATCTCAATGGTCATATTACTACAAAAATCTCAATTCAAAGGTTCAAATTTTAAATTTCAAAAATTTGATTGCAATGGTCATTTTTCCAAATGAACCTATATATATAGAGCAACATTCAACTTGAAACACATTAACCATCCAACATTAAGATTGAAAAGTAAATAAAAATAATAAATCAAGGAATTAGCTCAAACTACTATAGTGGAGAGTTTGAATGAATAGATACTACTATATAAGGATAACATCCCATGGAAGACTTGGACTTTCAAGAAACCGTCGAGTAATGGAAAAGCTTCTATCAGTGTCATCTTTGGGAAGTAATCTAATTTTGGTTCTTAATTACACATTCATCACTCTTTTTTTGATATTTTCTTTAATTTATCTCGCAATCAAATGACAAAAAAATACATGTTTTCGAATGAGTGACCACCAGCATTCAGCCATTCAACAATAGATTTGAAATATCAAATAAAAAAAATTAAGGATGAAACGGATGTAGTTTTGAGAAAATTATTTAAAGTTTTGGTGAAACTAAGGTTTCTTATTGTGTTGATGTTGCTTATTTCGTTGATAAACATATGTTTTATACAAAAATGGTATTCTAATTATAGCATTTATTTTGTATGTGAACCTAAAAATAATGTATGATCTTAATTAATTTATGTATTAAATAGCTTATGTAGATAGAATTAAATATTTATTTTGTTATTTTAAAGCCTAATACTTTTGTTATGTGACAAGTATAAATTGAGTATCTTGGAGGCATTATTGAAGCTACATGATGTGGCTTGAATATCCAAATTCTTCACTATGGTAACTTGAACTAACTCTATGACTTTTTTTTTCCCTTATTTTCAATATTAATGTTGGGTGGTTGATGTGCTTTAAAAGAAATGTTGCTCTATATATAGAGGTTTATTTGAAAAGATGACTGTTGAGGTTAAATTTTTAAATTTTAATTTTTGAACTATGGAATTGAGCTTTTTGTAATAATATGAATGGTGCGGTCAAATTTTTGATATTTGAAATTTGAAATTTTGAATTTTGTTTGAAAATATAAATGTTAAGATTGAATTTTTGAATTTTTAATTTTAAAAATTTGAAATTAGAAAATTTCTAAACTTTTGTTGCCATTTACGTATTCAAAGGCATTTCTCTAATTTTCTCAAAATCAATGTATTTTTTATGTGATTTTCTATGTTTTTGTAGGGTTTCTATGATTCTCTATATTTTCGTTGGATTTTTTGCAATTTCTATTATTTCAAGAGGTTTTTTGAGTTTTTTCGTGATTTTATGTACTTCATAGGTTTTTCGTTCGATGAATTTTCTACATATTTTATACCTTTAGGCTAGTTTCTTTATTTTTTGGTACTTTCAAGAGATTTTTTAATGATTTTTTATACTTTTATGGGAGTTTCTATAATTTTCTTAAAGTTTAAGTATTTTTGCTATTTTTTACAATTTCAAGGAGTTTTCTGTGTTTTTTTTTTTCTGTTTATAATTTTTATAATAATATAAAAAAAATTATTACTTTGCAAAGGTATATAAAAATTTTTTTTTCAATTAATTATGCAATAAGTGGAGAACTACCCCAAGTTGTGCGCTATCACATTTTTAGAGCGATCGGAGCTTGAAATTGAAGGCAAAACTAAAAGTGAAAAAAGGTTTAGCTCCGGCAGACAAAATCTCGATGGTGTTTTGGCTTTGCATTCGAGATTCAACGACTGCATCCGAAATTGCACCAAGCTTTCGCTTCGGTTGTCATTGTTGTTACCCACGAAAGCTTCTTCCTTTTGGCCGTCTTCTCTTGTTTCCATTCCACACTCGGAGATTCCGTCCCTCCGGACACTCTCGGGACACGTAAGCCTCATCGCTGTATCTAATTTGTGTCGCCGTTCTCTCGTTAATTATTATTTGTCTTTCACGTGTATCACGTGGAATCAAATAGTTTTTTAATAATTTGAGATTATTTATTTATCCGAAAAAAAATAGAAATACAAAACTTTTATTTTTTATTTTTACGGTCAGAAATATTTAAAAATATAATAAGGTTCGAAAAATTATTTTGCCTCAAAAAAATGATTCGTCTAAATCCTTACAACCTATTTGGTTGGAGATTAAGGTCAAAAGAAGGGGTAAAGTGCAAAACGATAATTCGATTAAGTAAATCTTATTTAGTTACTAATCTCACTAGCGGGTGTTTTAAATTTTTTCTAAACAAATTTGCCCTCGGTAGCAATGTTCGTCGCCGCCGACTTCGTCTTCTCCGACAAGGTCCGGCGTGCCATCGAGCTCGCCGAGCAGCTCGGGCGGGAGCTCGCCGGGCTAACTCGGGTGGCGAGCTCGTGTGGGGAGCTGGCCAGGCGAGCTCTTGCGAGGAGCTCGCCGGGAGAGCTCGCGCGCAGAGCTCCCCAGCCGAGCTCGCCAGAGAAATAAAGATATTTTAATTATTTCTTATTTATAATTAAATTAAATTAAATAATATTAATGTGATTAAATTTTTAATATTTAAAAAATAGTCCGATCAGTCCAGTTTGAGCTGGAACCAAACGGTGCTTAATGACTATATGATCACGTAATGGCTTCGTGGTCACTGGGCGCTCGACATAAATAATTTCGCGTTTTCACCGCAAGCAATGGAGAAAGAAAGCTACATCAGCTCCATTATTAATCGACTCTTTTCGAGTTATGATTTAATATTTGAAAACTAGCAAAAAAAAGATATATGGCGAAGGTTATCTCTTGCCGCGATAAGATTAGCGACCAAATACACGTGAATCATGTCAGATTAGCCAGTTTACATAAAAACCCTGACTGATTAGCTAATTGCATATTAACCTCCGTGAGGAGTCCAATTTTCTTACAAATACGCCCACCAAGGTGGGGGACAACTAATGGTTTTATCTGAAAATTCTCTCTATATATCTCAACTCCGGAGTTCAGGAACCTTCTCGCAGCCTACACCTTCTCCGCCACTCTCTCCTCCGGAGTTCTAAGAGGTCCTCCTCCGAGATCTTTTTCATTTTATTTCATTTCATTGTAGGAAGCTTTTCCAAAATTTTTAGAATCTTTGTCTTTCAGTTTTCGAGATCAAAACATGGGAAATGGAACCCTAGAGTACCTGGCGGACAAGCTGGGCTGCGCCGGCCACAGCCACAAGGAGAAGAAGAAGAAGAAGCAGCGCAACACTGTCGAGCTCAAGGTCAGGATGGACTGCGAGGGCTGCGAGCTCAAGGTCCACAAGGTCCTCTCCTCCATGAAAGGTACATATCACAAACCGGAATCTCCATCTCGCTCCTGTAGAGACTCGAATTCCAGACTAATGTCCTTTCGCGTTCAGGCGTAGAGTCGGTGAACATTGACAGGAAGCAGCAGAAGGTGACGGTGGTGGGGTACGTGGAGCCAGGGAAGGTGCTGAAGAAGGCTAAGTCGACGGGGAAGAAGGCGGAGCTGTGGCCCTACGTACCCTACAACCTGGTGAACGAGCCCTACGCCGCGCAGGCCTACGACAAGAAGGCTCCACCGGGGTTCGTGAGGAACGTCTCCGGCGTCTCCGGCGTCTCCGGCCAGCCGGGCCGGCAGGAGGACCAGATGGGCAACATGTTCAGCGATGAGAACCCAAACTCCTGCTCCATCATGTGATCTAAAATATTTTATCAATGTTTATGATTATTAATTTTATTTGGAGTGTTTTTTTCTTTTTTTTGGAAAAATATTGGAAGACCAGTTGAGTCCAGTTTGGGAATGAGTTGTAAATTGTTTTGTTGTGGAAAAAATCTATGAAAAAATCTTGTTTATCTTCTGTCTGTTTCTTCACTGTTTTTCTGTCAGTGAGCCATGTGGGTTGTCGGTGTCCCCCTTGCCACTGCCGCGCCACGCGTGTCGGTCTGAGAGGTAGAATATTCTCTAGAATATTCATGTTTTCTTTTGCATGTTACCCCCTGTGAATAGGGAAATTAGGAACGGGTACTATTTTTTGAAACTCCAGATTTTGTGACTCCTTTGCGAGTAATCTAAAAATCAATAAATAATTTAATCGAATAGGAGCATGCACGAAAGATAATAATAATCGAATAAACATTTTTTCCATTAGTATCCAATTCGGAAATTAAGGATCATTAATCGGTCTATTATGCTTCGTGGTAGCATCTGGTAGTATTGAAAATTGGCATTATCCCTTTTTTTTTATATAACTTTTAGTATCACAAAGAAATTATGTATTTGAGTTAGGATAATATTAGATAATAAGATGATAGTTATGTTAGAATAAATAATTTCAATAAAAAAATGGGTAAAAAAATTCAGACTAACTCGAGCTTATACCAATGATATCTGTTGAAAAAAAAATTAAATTCTCGCAAGGAGGGAGAGCCACTGGAAGGAGGGACTGGGATCGATTTGGTCGCAGCCAACTAGCACAGCCCAGAACTTGAACGCGGCCCAGTCCCAACTGTCAAAACGTGCCACGTCACATGGTACAATCTTCGAGTCCATGTTTAGGGTGCCAGAACCTCACCCTCGTATCGTCCGAAGATTCCAGTATTCTTTATCCACGTGTCAGCACCTGCTTCTTCCTTTCTGTGTTTGCTGTTCTCCAGTTGCAGCCCGAGCTTGCCAACTAATCGCTGGTTAATGCAAAACAGAATCTGCTAAATGCTTTCCGTGTTTTCCAAGAAACCACGCCCTTGAGTCTACCTTCCCTGCCAACTGAAACGGGAATATAGCAGTAAAAAAAGTGGGTGTTCTTATCATATTTCATTTTACTCAATAAGTGCCACGAGACACGTGAGGCTTCACCCCCATGCATGACTGTCGTATTCGCAGGGGCATTTCTGTCCTTCAAAAACAAGGAAGGGCTATAGTCGTAATTTTCTCGTGGGCAGGAGGGCCTAAACATAGGGGTGACCTTTGATATTTTAATTCGGTTCAAATCTTGAAAAATCATAATTTAACATGTTAATATAAAAAATGTTAAAAATAATGAACAATTTTCAGTTTATAATGATGCAAAAGCTAATATTGTCTTTAATGTTGTTATAATTTGGAAGAACAAGCTCCTGATAATGTCTCTTAGGATCCTGTTTAATAATGAGTCAAGATCAAGATTAACTTGGTTTTAATTTTTTATTTTAAATTAAATTATTATAAAAAATAATTTTTTTAAAAAAGTTTAAATTATTATATGTCAATTTTAATAAAAAAAACTAATTTATAAAAATAATTTATTAATTTTAACTTTGATTTTGATCTTAATCCGTTATCAAACGACTCTAGTTGTCAGCCGATTGTGTTAAATTTCTATAATTAAAAATATATAATTATTTTATTTTTTTTAAAAAATAGAGCATTATATTAAATAAATGACTAATTTTGTCGTATTACTAGTCCGAAAATATGCATTATCCATAGCTATTTATACAATAAAACGACAATCTCAGTAATTTTTAGGGATAAAATTCATAGTTATCGTTTTATCGAAGACACAGGACGATTTCATTTGACACTAAGATGCATGTACTTCTCCGATCAATTGGCAATAAAAATGGAATAAATTTATATGTATTTCTCCCAATTAAATATTTTCCAAAAATCGTTTGACATAAGTAGGACCCTCCGAGGCTCGACCATTGGGCACACAACACAACAAAAAATACCAACCCAAAATGACCATTCTACCCTTTTATGACCATTCTACCCTTCCCCTCTCCATCAAATTGTCCCCACGCTCGCAGCCATGCTCTCCCCCCCAAGCCTGCCTCATCTCCTCTCCTCTCTCCTTCCTCTCGGAGTACAAACCCTAGTTTTTCCTTACCTTATCCCGGAGCCATGGGCCGGAGGAAGATCCCCATAACCAGGATCATCAACAAGGAGAGGCGGCAGGTCACGCACTCGAAGCGCAACGGCGGCCTCGTCAAGAAGGCGTACGAGCTCTCGGTTCTCAGCGACGTCGACGTCGCCTTCATTTCCTTCTCTCACTCCGACCAGCTCAGCTACTTCGTCGGCGGCAACAACAGGTTTTGATCTGCTGAACACAAAGATCTTGCACAAAAACTCTTTTTTCTTTTCACGTTTATCGGTTCCTTTTTAACATTTTTTTCGGTTTATTTATACAGGATCGAAGATGTGTTTCAACGCTACATGGATTCGGAAGAAGCTCGAGCAGCACAGTATGATCTTTTAGGGTTATCTGGTTTTGGTTTAATGATTTTGTTTTCAGTCAAATTGAGGTGTTAACTTTTGTGGTTTGTGCTAATATTGCAGTGATCCAGAAGAGCGTGAGGTGGATTTTTCTCATCTTTTCATGGTTTTATTTATGATTTTTTTTTTATTTTTTTATGGTGATGATACCGATGATGATTTTTCTTTTTTTGTTTTTTTTCCCAACAGAAAATAAAAAATGCTCTCGATAAAATTAGGGAGGAAAGTGGAAATTCACCCCAGGATGCTGCCCTGTTTGCCCTCTATCTCTCTTTTTTTTTTTTTTATAAATCAATAAATGCTTTATTAGATCTCACAGAAAATGTTTAAAAAATGGATATATTTTTTTTGGTATATAATTATCTACACTGATTATTTATATAACTTTTCCTTGGTTTGAGTAATTTTGAGAAATTTAGGGTTTTTCAATGTCACCCTACCGAATAATTGGCATTTGATAAAATTTGAGGAATTTTTCTCTCAAAAAAATAAAGAAAAACTATGGAGCTTGTAAAATGTAATTTTGAAAATTTAATTAAATCCAAATAAAAAAAATCAAGGAAGACATTTACATATTATTATCCACAAATATGCAAGATCAAAGAGAGTTGTAAGAAAAAAAAATTCAAAAAAAAGGAAAAAAAATGTAGAAACCATAACTATCACCTAAATTGACAACATTGCATGCTTCCTATTTGATTCCACGTCATACGTTACTGTTTACTTGGATTGATTTTGGAGTTTATGTGAAAATACCTTACTTAGAAGCTTGATATAAACGTGACTTACAATGAAAAATGTGTTCATTAATGTTTGATTAAACCACTAAAGATAATCCTTAAAAACCATGCACGATGGAAATTTTACAAAAAAAACCCTATAAAAGTGTATAATTATGATCAGATTATGACAAATAAAAACGAGAACTAATGAACAATTTCATATATTCTTCTCATATTCCCTAATATTTACCTAATCATTTTCAATTTTTTTTTTTTTGCATCCCTGATTATTTTTCTTGTGCAACTTGTGATTACTCTGCATTTCAGTGCCGAGGTGAGTTCATGTATTTCTAAACTCGTTGTCACTTTAATTTTGATGTATTTCTTAATATGTAATTAATGATCAACATAATCGTGTATTATAGTCTATCCAGAGGGAGTTTAAGGCAAAGCAAGTGCAGCTAGCAACTATTAAGGCTGAACTAAGGTAAATTTATCCCTATTCCTATTAAAAATCCCAATTTCCAGCATCACCTTTTTTGTTGTCATAATTAATAAAAAATAAAAATATACGTTTTACTATCAAATATCGGAAATAAAATCAAGTTTCACTGGTTTATTCAATAGTAATAATAATCAAAATTAAAATAGAAGATGAGATGATATTCTCCTCCTTCGTGAAATAATTCTACAGTGAGTTTCACCCGACGAACAACCAGCGTTTGCCGTCGCTCGTCCAAGCCCGATCGCGCGAGCAACTCCTGCTCGATGCGATCGATCGTATAGCCCAAAGAAAGGTCGGATGCCTTCTCATAAGCAGAGATTTGATCGCGCAGTATGCAACATCGGTGAATCTAACTCTGAATTCGGTTCCTTCCTTCTCGTTTTCAGAATTATTTGAGTCAGCCTCGCAATTTATTTCAAGGGCCAGCACAAAACCAGGTACTCAAATAATACAAGTGCATCAAAAAAAAATTAAGGTTTTGGGATTTTTTGCATTTCCGCCCATGTATAAATAGAAATTATCCACACTTACTATTTGTTCTCTTTACTATGTTTTGCTGCTAATGTAAGAGTGTGATTTGCGGGACCACGATATGCAATTTCAATTTTTTTACTGAATAAATATGAAAAATTGATATAATTTTTACTTGATCTACAGTTATCTTCTTTAACAGGGGCAATTGCTGATACAGAACAATGGCTGGCAGGCAAGTTCGTCGACTAACCAAGCGAACAATGATTTCTCAACAATGGTATGCTTCAAACCCCATACTCTTCGCTTTTCTTCATAATCTATATATTGGAGTAAAAATGAAAATACATGATCTTTTGGTAAGAAAATATAATTACGAATTCGACGTAGGGTTTTTATTTGAATCGCAATTGTCTCATTCGCTAGGGTCAAATTGTGAACCAAAACAATGGCTGGCAAGCTACTTCATCTACCAATCGAACCAACAATTTCTCCACTGTGGTATTACTTAAATCTGCATTTTTTTTTTATCTTTTATCTTTCCGCCTAATCAATAATATAAAAATATACATGAAAATCCAAAGCATTTGGTAAGAAAATATAAACCAAAATAATATATTTATGATGTGGTTTTGATTTGAACTACAATTGCTTTTTTCACTAGGGCCAACTTCAGAGTCAAAACAATGGCTGGCAAGTTACTTCATCTGCCAACCAAGCGAACAATTTTTCGACTGCGGTAATCTTCAAATTGTTTTTTTTTTTGTTTGTCATCCTCCTAATCGATAGTATAGCAACATACATGAAAATACATGGTTTTTTGCAAGAAAAATATAAAGGAAAATAGCACACTTATGATATGATTTTGATCTAAACTACAATTGTTTTCTTCCCCAGGGCCAACTTCAGAGGCAAGACAGTGGCTGCCAAGCTACTTCATTCAACCAAACTAACAATTTCTCAACAGTGGTATATTTCATATTCTTTACACTTTCATATTTATACATAATTAATAATATAGGAGTACGCATACAAATGCATGGTTTTAATTAAAAAAAAAAGAATATAGCACATTTGAGGTATGGTTTTGATTTGAATTACAACTGTCTCCTTCATCATGGTCAACTTCTGGGTCAGAACAATGGATGGCAAGCTATTTCATCTACCAATCAAGTGAGTAATTTCACAACAACAGTATACTTCAAGTTGTACGTGTTTTTTTTTTTTTTTGTCTTTCTACCTAGTTGATACTATAGAAACATAAGTGAAAATACTTGCTTTTTTTACAAGGAAAGCTATAACAAATTGACGTATTTGAGTTATGGTTTTGATTTGACCTACAATCGTCTCCTCAACAGGGTCAATTTCGGAGCCAGAACAATGGGTGGCAAGCTATTCCATCCACCAACCGAGTAAATAATTCTCAATTCTAGTACATTTTAAACAGTATATTTCTGTCCTTCCAAATCAATAATATAGGAGTATACATAAAATATACAAGTTTTGGCAAGAAAACCTAAAGCAAATAGCATATTTGAGATATGAATTTTATTTGAAATGCAATTGTCGCCTTCACCAGGACCAACTTTTGGGTCAGAACAATACCTGGCAAGCTACTTCATTTACTAATCAAGCGAGCAACTTCTCAACAATGGTATGCTTCAAATTGTATAACTTTTCGCCTTCCTACATAATCAACGCTATAGGAACGTAAGTGAAAAATACATGATTTTTCGCAACAAAATATAAAGCAAATTAGGATACCTGAGTTTTATTTGACCTACAATTGTCCCCTTCAACAGGGCCACCTTCAGAGCCAAAACAATGGGTGGTACACTACCTCATCTACCAACCAAACAAACAATTTCTCGACAATGGTATACTTCAAACAGTATTTTTTCTTTATCTTTTTGCCTAATCAATAATACAAAAGTATATATAAAATACATGATTTTTGGCAAGAAAATATAGAGCAAATAACATATTTGAGACATGGTTTTAATTTGAACTGCAATTGTCTCCTTCACCACAGCTTGGGAGCCAGGACAATGACTGGCAAGCTACTTCAACCACCAACCAAGGGAACAATTTCGCTACGATGGTATATGCAAACTGTATATTTTGTCTTCCTGTCATATACCATTGAATTTCCAAGTCTGAATAGGATTGTACATGCAAATAAATTTTGGTGAAGACATACGCAGCAAATAGTACATTTGTGGGGCCATAACAAGCTAGTTCATAATTTTGCAGTCATAAATATGCAATAAAAAGGGAAAAACTTGAGAAATGACACTGATTTTGCCATTGCTTTCTTCTCCAGAGCCAGCAGCAGCTCCAGAACAATGCATGGCAAGGAAATTCAAATAACCAGGTGAACAATAATTTCTAAATTAGAGCAATATTTTAATCCTCATCTCCTATTGAAATTGTTTTGGATAGCAATGTACATGGAAATAAATGGTTTTTGGTAGGTGGACATGAAGGAAATAGTACATCTGCAGGGCCATAATCTACAATTTTTTCACAAAGATATATGAGAAATGACCTTGATTTTGATCTAAATTATATCCTACACCAGGGGCAACTGCTACAACAGAGTAACAACCAGCAAGCTACCTCATTGAACTACCAGATGAACAAGAATTTCTCAACCAAGGTATACACTTCAAAAACCGTACTTTTGTCTTTCTGCCTAATATTGCTGACATTTCTAGCCAGGACTTTACATGCAAATACATGGTTTTGATAGAGGCATATAAAGCAAATAAGCATATATGCGAGGCCACAATATGCAGTTTCACAATTTTACATACATAAATATGCAAAAAGGAAAATGAGATATAACTTTGAATTTGACCTCTAGTTCTCACCTGCATCAGAACAAGCTCTTATTCCAGAACAATGGTGGGCAACGCAGTTCACTGAAAAACCAGGTAAACAAGGATTTCTGAACCAAGGTATATTTCAACAGGCATATTTTTATTTTTCCACCAAATATTCTAGTTGGAGGTACCAAAAAACTATTAGTTAGTAGTTTTACATGGAAATAAATGTAAAGCAAATAATAAATCTGTCAATCAATAATATGCAATTTCACAAAAAAAAGAAAAGAGATGCGATGTTCATTTTGACCTATAATTTTCTCCTACACCAGGGCCAGCTGCTAGACCAAAGAAATGAATGGGAGGCTAGTTCAAGTAAGCAGGTGAACGGGAATTTCTCAACAAAGGTATACTTCAAAAGGCATATCTTTTACATGAAATACATAGTTTTGGTAGGGGTATATAAAGCAAATAGCACACCTGTAGGGCCACAATATGCAGTTTCATATTTTACATAGATAAATATGCAAATAGAACAATGAGATATGCGTTTGATTTTAACCTATACTTGTCTCCTACATCAGGACAAGCTTCTTCTCCAAAAAAATGCCTGGCAAAATAGTTCACTGAACTACCAGGGAAACAAGCATTTCTCAACCAAGGTACACTTCAAAATGCATACTTTTACCTTCCTACCTAATATTCTATTGATAGGAGTATATAAAGCAAATATAACATCTAAGAGGCCAGAATAAGATGCAATTTCACATTCTTACAGGCATAAATATGCAAAATAGTTGAGGCATAATTTTGATTTTGACATATATATTGTCTCCTTTGCTAGGGGCAACTGTTCCTACAGAACAATGGCTGGCAAGGCAGTTCGCTAGGCAACCAAGTCAACAAGGATTTCTCAACAACTGTATAATTCCAATGCAAAGTCTTTGTTTTTCAGTCTAATATTGTTTAAATTTCCGAATGTGTGCCACCAATCCATGGTTAGGAGTGTACATGCAAATATATGGTTTTGGCAAGGACGCACAAAGCAAATAACAAGTCTATAGGGCTATAATATGCAACTTCACATTTTTATAGTACTAAATCTGCACAAAGAAAAACTGAGATGTGACTTCAAGTTGACCTACAGTTGTCTCCTTCACCAGGGCCAATTGCTGCAACAAAACAATGGTTGGCAACAAAGTCCATCAAATAGCCAGGTAAACAAGGTGTTCTATACTAGGGTGTATTTCAAAGGAAATATTTTCCTCTTTCTGAATAATAGTGTTCATTATCTAATTGAGGGTGCCAAAAATCTATAAATTATCTATACATGCAAATATACATGGTTTTTAGTACGGGATATAATGCAAATAGACATATGTGACACCTCAAACATTAGTTTTGTGGTTGTACCAGCCTCTCATATGTGAGAGATCATTAATTCGAACCTTACTTAAAAATAAGGTTTTAATGCTAAATCCCAGTTGTTAAAAAAAAACAAGATATAATGCAAATAGACATATGTGTCACCATAATATAAAGTTCTCCATTTTCAAAGAGAAATTTGCAAAAAGGAAAATGAGATATGGCTTTCACTTTAACCTGTAATTGTCTTTACACCAGGGCCAGTTGTTGCTTCAAAATAATGGTTGGCAAGGTAGCTCAATAACCAACTGGGTGAACAAGGATTTCTCAACCAGGGTAATACTTCAAAAAGCATATTTTTGTCTTTCTGCTTAATATTGTGGAGTTTCTAAATGCACATGCCAAAAGTACATAAATAGAATTGTATTCTATGCAAATAGAATTGTTGTGATGCCATAACATGCAATTTCACGTTTTTTTAATGGATAAATATGCAAAATAGAAAAATCAGATATGACTTCCATTTTGACTTACAATTGCCTCCTACACCAGGGCCATCTGCAGCTCCATGATGATAACTGCAAAGCCAGCTCATACGGCAACCAGGTGAACAAGGATTTCTCAACCAATTACAAAGGGCATATATTTTTTGTTTGCCTAATATCTTTTTAATTTTCTAAATTGCACGTCAAAAAAATATGATAGAAGTGCACATGCAAATACATGATTTTATAGGGGTATACAAAGCAAATAGAACATATGTAGGGCCGCAATATGCAATTTCACGTTTTTCACAGAGATAAATAAGCAAAAAGAAAAATGAGATATGACTCTGACTTTGACCCATACTTCTCTCCTACCCCAGGGCCAGCTATTGGACCAGATTAATGGCTTCCAAAGGAGTTTATCAAATAACCAGGTGAAGAAGGATTTCTCAGATGTATTTTTAAGGCATATTTTATTTTTCTGCTAAATATTGTTTGACTTTCTACTGGAGGTGTAAAAAATCTATACATAGAAGAATGCATACAAATACATATAAAGGAAACAGCACATCTATGGTCCAGAATATGAAATTACACATTTTCACATAGTTAAAATGGTTAAATATTAGATATGACTTTGGCTTTGATCTATAATTGTCTCTTGCAGCAGGGCCAGCTACTGCTCCCGAGAAATGGTGGGCAAGGTGCTTCATTGAACAACCAGGTGAACAAGAATTTCTCAGACAGGGTACATTTCAAAGGGCTCTTTTTTTCCTAATATTGTTGTGCAAAAAATCTATGTATAGCAGTGTAATTAGAATTCATGGTCTTAGCAGGCTTACATCAAGAACATAGCACATAATATGCAATTTCAGGTTTCTATAGATATAGATATGCAAAATAAAACGCAATACGACTTTGATTTTGACCTATAATTGTCTCCTGCAGCAGATGCTCCAGAATAACTGGCAGAACATTTCATTTAACAACCAGGTGAACAAGGATTCCCTGACTAGAGTATATTTTTAAGGCCATAATTTTGTCTTTTTTCCATATATTGTTGATTTTCTAAACAAGTCTGCCAAAAATCTATAAATATGAGTATACATGCAAATAAATGGTCTTGGTAGGGATATATAAAGCAAGTATCACATTTGTGAGGCCATCAAATGCAACTTAATATTGTTACAAGAACAAATACGCAGAAAAGAAAATAAGATATGAGTCTGATTTAACCTACAATTGTCTTTTTCATCAGGGTCAGTTGCTACTCCAAAACAATGACTGGCATAGCAATTCACTAATCAATCAGGTGACTAAGGATCTCCCAACCAAGGAATGTTTCTTATAGCATATCTTTCTACCTATTGCTGTGACCTTTCAAATGGGTGTTCAAAAAATATGTAGATAGGAGTGTTACATACATGGTTTTGATAGGGGGGAGAGTAAACAAGTAGCATATTTTGTGGAACCATAATATAAAATTTCACATTTGTACGGGGATAAATATGCACAAAAACAATGAGATAGAACTTTGATATTGACCTATAATTGTCTTCTCATCAAAAACCAGGTTAACAAGGATTTCTCAACAAATCTAAAAAAAATAAAGGAAAAAGAATATATCATTTCATAATCTGGCATTTAGGAAGTAGTATGTTGTTTATGATTAATTTCCAATGTGGCAGTCCATGTCTAACATATACAATACATTATCCACATACCCTACAAATATTTGGTTTAGCTTGGAATATAAATAACAGATTTGTGGGGCCATATATGCAATTTCACATTGTTACAGGGATAAATAAGGGGAAAATTTTGAGATGTGAATTTGATTTGACCTGTCTCCTTCACCAGGGCCAACAGCTACTCCAGAGTAATGGTTTGCAAAGCAGTGTATCAAACAACCAGGTAAGCAAGGATTTTCAACAAAAACACATGAACAAAGAAAAAAATATATCATTTCATACTCTTGGAATATATAAGTAGTGTGGTGCTTCTGATTAATTTTCTAATGTTACAGGCAAGTCAGGTGATACAGAATACAACAACTCTTGCTCCTCTATCGATACAAATGAACCCCATGCAGCAGAGCGTCCCTGTTCCTGAATCAAGGCAATGTACATATAGGTAACCATCATTTTGGACTCCTCTAATGGTCATAAATTTTTTATTGTTCGCATTCAAATTGAAAGACAAAATAGAGGCATATTTGTCTCCTTGTTTCCCTGATCTTTCTGACGAGTTTTTTTAGTCCAAAACAATTTCTGCATCTCATCTGCTTCAATACTTGCATGGGAAAACTTTTCAGCTCAAATGCATCAAATCTTGGCAAACATGAATTTATATCTTCGGATAGAAAACAAAACGAGGTGGAATGTGACAAAGAAGTGCATTTAATGAAAACATAGTTCTTGTAACTAGAACATATTTTGCTAAACCACCCATAAGAAACTCTATTCTGACTTTTAGCTCATGAAGATGTTACAAACTCCACTGAATGAGAAATAGATTCAGGTCTCAAAACCAATAAATTTTCTAAAATAGGCATGACTGATCAAATGGAATAAAGCAACTTGACAAGAACTTATGCATGGAGCTAACATAATTACATAATACAACCCAACTGAGATTAGGAGTGTAAACGAGCTGAGCTGACCGAGCTCGGCTCAGCTTCAAAACTAGCCAGCTCAAGCTCAAGCCAAGCCGAGCTCAAGCTCGAATATAATTTTCGGAAATTAATTTTTTCAGTTATTTTTTAATTAACTTACATTAACATTTTTTTAAAAAATTACAAAAAGTATAAAAAATCAACCAAAACATCACAAATTACAATTCATAAAATCATAATAAAAAATATTAAATTTAAATAATTTATAGGTAATGCTAATGATATATATAATTTTAAAAATATGGATATTAAAAAATTATGCTAATAGAATAACATATAAATATAAAATACTATAGCAACCACAACATCACAATTAAATAATTAAATATATATTATATATTATATGTCCTAAAATATATTTTTATATTTTTATATATTAAAAAATAAATGAGCTCTTGAACTGAAATTAAGGGAGACAAGCTGAATCGGCTCAAGTTAAAATGAGTCGAGCCAAATTCAAGTCAAGCCCCAACCAAGCTCAAGCAGCTCACGAGCTACGAGCTAAATTAACACTCTTAATTGAGACATCATAGAATTGGCTAGTTACATAATTTTATTAGTCATCATGAGAAAAATCAGTCATAACCTCCAGATTGCATATTTAATTGTTAAAAATATAAATATATGCATTTATCAGGTTTGGCAAATAGGAATTATCCATAATATTTATAATAGTTGTAAAGTGCATGCCCAGTTAAGAGATTTATGCATCAAATTTCAATTATCTGCTCACAAGCGGTTATTGATAATTTGATATGGGGATGTGATTGCTGAAATTACTCTATTTTTATCTCTTTATTACAGGCAATCGATGCTCTCAATTTATGATCAACTGCTTATCACAACACCAAATCAACATCTACAGGCACAAAATGGTCCTCCAGTGATTATATCATCTGCTTTAGAAATTGCACTGCCTGGATCTCAAAATATAAATATACCCAGTACTTATGATCAAACCATCCAACCAGATCAACATTTACAGGCACAGTATGCTCTTCCAATGACACTTCCATCTTCCACGGAGGCTACTGCACCACTAGGAACACAAGTCATGCTGATGCCGACTATCTGTGATCAAACCATTCAACAATTCAGCACACTGCCAAATCAGCATCCACATGCACAATATGATTCTCCAATGAATGCTCCACCAGCACCTGAGACAACTGTACCCCTTGGAACACCAGAGATACTAGTGCCCACTATTCATGGCCAGGAGGATATTGATCTATTCAGCACACTGCCAAATCAAATTCTGCAGGTACAATATGCTTCTCCAATTACCTCTCTACCTGCTCCAGAGACAAATGCACCACTTGGAACTAGAAATATACCGATGCCTACTACTTATGACCAAAACATTCAGCAATTCAGCACACAGGCAACTCAACTTCTAGAGGAACAATATGTTTCTCCGATAATCCTCCCCTCAACAACAGAAACAGCTGCACCACTTGGATCTCAAGACTTACTGATGCCCACCACTGATGATCAAAACATTCAACTATCCAACACACCACCAAATCAACATCTACTGGCACAATATGCTTCTCCAGAAATAACTTCACCATTTGGATCTCAAGACATGCTCCTGCCGACTAATTTCACAGTAATACTATTTTCTCTCAAGCATAACAAAGTTAATTTCAACCAGTTCAAATCTTACGGAGTTAATGTTATCTATTGACATATATTCCTTGCTATAGGAGGAGATGATGCAAGATCCTACACCACCAAGCATGTCAGATGAAGGCAATGACTTGGCTTGCTTCAATAAACTGGCAAAGTCTCCCAATATATTTGATGAAATCAATTTCTAATTATCTTTAAATTCAATTTGCTTGACATGGAACTGTTATTATGGTTGACTGAATTTCGTGTGCATGACAACATTAGAATGGACCATATATGTTTTTAACCAGTACGTTATTCCTGGTTCTTGTTGCTAATTCTTGATCATAATTCAACTTAGAAACAGGAAAGTTAGGGTCTGAACCAGTGCAGTGATAGGATCGCCCAGGCAGTTCATAGAATTGGGCTGCCAACCAGTTTTCAGTAAATTAGCCCAGAAAACTAGGCAACCACTCATATGCTTAGCTAGAGCCAACAAGCAAAACTAGGCATCTAGTTACCACTTTTTTCTAGGCAGTTGCAATGCGTAAGACTAGTTTATAACTATTATATTAAATGTTAATTTTATAATGTTAAACTAAATCCACCTAACCATTTAGAGGGCTGCCACCTAGCACCACCTAGGCATTTTGACCATCTTGCTTTAAACCATTATATTCACTTCATATTGCAGCATTTCCAAGCTCACAAGCAATCATAAGGTTGATGTGCTAATGCATCTTTATAAATATAACACAGCACAGATGTAACCCAATCAAATCCATAATTCCGAACACCTATGCTAGGAAGCCATCAGATGTGAGTTTATTTTAGATAGTCCAAAGCAACACAGGTGAAAGAAGGGTCAGTGTAATAGGTCAAGAATGCAAATCTTAAAATGCACTTTTTACTACCAAGAATGAATAGTTGGCATGCCTAAGCATATTTATCATTTGGCAAAAAAAAAGAATAGGAACATTTCTTTAACCAGAAAACCAAATGGCTGCATTTTCACTATCTATAGGATCATATTATATATCAAATGGAAATATTTAGGATGCTTCTACAATCACAGTAATGTTGAGATTGGCAATGAAGATATCACAGTCCTGGCAATCCATGAGAGATGATAGGCAGAAACCTTGTGCTAATATGAAATTTCTAACTCAACTAAAATGATAACATACTCATGACATCTTATAGTTATATTTCACTCAAATAAATCCCTTGCTTCCATAATAAGACTTTAGACTAATGAAATATGAAAGGCTGCTGCATATAACAAAAGAAAATATTACAAATCAGTCACAGAAAAGAGAATAGATGACACATAAAACAGAAGTATTTTGTAAAATGTGATCTCTTGCCCCACCAACCTCATTCTTAGTATTGAGAATTATCAAAAACCCAAGGCTCATGGAGAAAAAGCTCACGGCCATTCATCTGCACTCTTCCTGATATTATATCTTCAGCACGTTTCCTAGCTGCCTCAGCTTTTCTAGCAGATGCATCAGCATCCTGCAGATGAGAAGAGAGACAACTTGTTGAGCACACCAAAGTACCAGACTGAAAAAGGAACAATTCTATGGGAATCCTGTTCGTTTGGTGTAATAAAAGCAGCCATAATCTACACAATTTACATATCAAAAGCTTGAAATAACATTTTCTATCAGGCATGATCGGTGAGGTGTCCTTAAATCTTCTAACATGGACTATTTATGTCTTTTAATGATCCAAATGTACTAATTTTATCACTGTTACCTTCTTCATTTTGGAAAATGTGTAATACTGATTGTATGGATGTATATTATCTTCATTATTTAATGCCAATAGCCCATATTTTTTTCAAAAAAAAGGTGTCCTTATATCTTCTAATGCATATGCAATGACGCAGGGTCAGTCAGGAAGAAGCCCAGAATCAACAGACAAGCTTAGTTGGGGCTGCTGCTTATGGTGGCTTTTTCCATAGATAAAGCTGCAATAGTTATCTACAGACTTTGTTTTGTATTGTTATTATCTTGGCATGCTATTATTCCCCAGCTTTGTATGGTGAACCTTGGGTTCAGCTTTATGACGTTTTGAGTAATGATAATAGCTGGTTTTGCTTGACAAAAAAATGATTGGTAAGCTGTGATCATTATCGATAGCTTAGAACCAAGCAGAATGACAAACTAGATATGCCTCTAGGTGGAGGGATCCCTGGAGTACAACGAAATACAAGCTTGCAGACACCACATTTCACTTTCTGACTCAGTTTTTCCAACTAAATTTGACAGTTAGAGTTCAAACAAAATTAGAATGGAACAAATCATAGTAATGCATTCTCCTTTCAAATCAATTAGTTTCATACTAGAATACAGCATCTCAAATTCCACATTGAAACTCTGATCATCTAAATCGATCTATCAGTCAAAAGGTTGGATTGGAAGGGATTAGCTAATCTTGCACATTAGACATGTTCAATACTAGTAATGCTTTATTAGCTCCAATTTTCGTGACAATTCATCAAAAGAAACAGTTTACAGAACTATTTGATTCCAAGGACAGACAATTGAACCAGTTGAAGGAGCTTGAGAAAGATATAGACAATTCACAAGGCAAATTCAGTGAGAAAAAGAACAGGGCTCACAAATGTATCTTTCAATTTCGTTTCTTTTTATACCAGAAATTCAAGGAAATACAAATATATCTACAAGAAACGATGCACACATGCACCCTTTCTCTGAGGCAGAATCCTCTTTATTTTTCGCGCAACATCTTCCAAGCTTCAAATCACGTTCACCAAACAAAAAGATTCATAGGCAACGATCATTATCACTACCTCAAAACTACTTGAAACCACAAGACAGCTCACTCGTTTAACTTAATCTTCTGGACTAGAAACTCAAAAAATGAAGCTATTCCTGTTCATGTTGGACTCCACGAATTCAAGCGACGAATATACCCTAGATTGTTTCACTTTTCACCTCCTTCCATCAAATCGCACAACTTATTTCCATTTTACCAAATTCCCAAAGTCAAAACCAAATCCACGATACCAACTCAATCACATAATCATCAACATGGCTCCGCCAAGAAAAAAATGAGTCCAAAAATTGCGAAAACCAGACAAATCAAAACTTTCAATCGTTAGAATTCACTTTACCAAAAAAGAAACCGGCTTTGCCAATTTCAATGGAGAAACCCTAGAATTCAACCCATAGAAGAACGATGAACATGAAAAAGATAGGACCTTTCGTTGCTTCCAGGCCAAGAACTGCGCCTCCGATATTGGATGCGGCCTCGTGCCCGCCCCGACGATCCCAGTCTCCTTCGCTGGATCTCCCTCCTCGCCCATTGAAACGAAGAAGAAGAATCGAAGGCCACACTCTTCCTCAAAGATCTATCAACTACGGTGGGGCGTGCGAGCATGGCATTTTACATATAGCCCCTTGCAAATTGGCATGATTACAAACTGACCCTTTTGTGAAAAAATGCCCACCTTTATAATATTTGCAAAACATAAATCTGTAATATGGAATTATTTGCAAAAAAAAACACACTAGAATCCGGTTTGATCATGGTTAGACCTGAAAATTTCATCTTCTTTACTATTTTTTGATTTGGGTATTAAATAAAAATTTCAATTGTTTTTTTAAATTATATTTATATCTTAAATGATAATTTCTAGAAATATATTATTAAAGTTGATTGCTAAGTACCGTTGTATTATATTTTTGATAATATGATAGAAGTGAAGTTCTTTATTTATTTTTTATAAATATTTGACATTGAAAAAATATTGATTATTTCTCTAAGTATTACTATAGGTACATGACTTATTATTTAAATTTTTATTATAAGTTCTCTAAAGATTTTTAATGAAAGATAAAGACCTAAAGATCTTCAAACATCAAAATGATGGTTATTAAAGTCAAATTACTTTTATTCGACTTGTTATTATATTATAATTTTTTATTTTAATGTCGACATGACTACTAAATTTTAGTATATTATAGTTGCCTTTCTTTTTTATTTTTGTTTATATCATTACATTGGACTATTTGTCTTGTTGAGCTTTTTTATTTGATTTTTACAAACCTAGATTTTGTATTGTATTTTTTGGTTAACTCTCATTTTGTGCTTTCATTGCAAAATTATTTTTATAAAATATATAATTAATTATACTTAAGTATTAATTCGGTTGTTGTTGATACATCATTTCGCGGAAAAATGTTGCAAATTTAATTTTCAAAATTCCATTGGATGATAAATTGTATATTTATTTTGGATTTTAATCCTTACAATTGACCATGGAATCTGTAGTAATAGAGCATAATTAATTATCTAAAAAATCATTAACCAATTAGAGCTAATCGATCGGATAGTTGTTGTTCATGTTATATCATATTATTTTCTTTCTTTTCAATATTCACTTTGTAATAGCAAGATAAAAGCCAAAAAGCCTTTGCAATTTTAGAACTTCACAGGGAGGTTTATGCAATAAATCCTATGTAATCTAAAAAGAGAGGGATTACGGGAGAATCTTGACCAGATGGCAGATATGAGATACCATCAGTTAATAATCCAATAAAAAAAAAGAAAAAAAAATCTAAACCTTGGCCATTAATGTTGCCTATTTTTGAGTCTCTAATTAAATCCAATTACTCATTTGATTCTGAAAAATGGAAGGAAATATGTCTATTGTTGCTGTTTGAATTCATTGAATGTGGACAGATTTTTTCACTTTTCTTCCTCATGATCTTATTTTCCGGTTGATTTTCTGCATATTTAACCCGCTGCCTACCGCCCAAAGCTTGGATTTGTTGGGCCACTTCTGAGAAACACGAAAGGCCGCTTCTTTTTTATCTTTTCAAGATCATTCATGTGATTTTTCTTCCATTTTTTTTCAAAAAATAGATCTTTTTTTTGTCTGATGGAGTGATGGGAAAAGGTCATTTTGTTTTCAAAAAGAAGGATTGTGTTTTAGTGGTGGAGATGAGTTGGGAAGCCAGCAGCGAAATCATGGTGGCAATGAGTAGCTTTGCTTTGGCTTTTTGAGGTGAGTTCCCATCCAATCATGGCTTCTCCTTCTCCTTTTTAGGTTTCTTGGCCTTTTTCCTATTCTAAATTTTTTTTTGGTCTGAGAGAATGTGATATTGTTGATAAAGGGAAAGGGCTTTCGTATTGGATAGTTGGGTATAGATTGGATTAATTGAATGAAATATTGCTCGTAGCATTTCATTGCATTTTCAACTTGTTTAGATCTTGTCACTAAATCCTTATTTTTTCTATAATCTACTTGTTAAATGGATCTCTTTAATATGTTTCTTGTGCACTGGAGATCCAAGTGTTTGAGAGCAATATTTTCTGATGAACTAATCAATAAGCAACATAAATCTCAAACATGAATTATACGCCTGGCATGAAATAATGTTCTTATGATACCTACGAATGATCTATTGGGTACTTCTTTGTTTTCCTTGAAAGTTAGCCTTCATTTTCACCAGATTAGTGCAGGAAAATCACAATGGAATCAGAGAAAATGATCATTTTATATCCTGAGAAAATATCTAGAAATAAATTGTGAGAATCTCTGGGAAATTTCATAAGGAGTAAATTTATCAGCACCATCAAAGGTGCCTTTGATGCAAGGCATGACGTGGAGAGTGGAAGTTGTGAGCGTCTTCTAGTTCGCCAGCACATTCACTACTGTAGAAAGCCTTTCATTAGGTCAAAAGCTTTGGGACCGTTGCTTTTGTGCACTTTTGTGCATAGAATCATGAAGAAGCACAAACACTAGTGTTTGAAAAATTGGGCATTAGCCATCGACCACTTTTGTTAACTACCTTGAACGTGGATTGGATTTGATCTAGATTCATACCTTCCAGTGTGATGAACTGTGTTGGCTGAGAAGTCTTGCCAGTTTTTCCGAATCTTATATAACGGGGCTTCTTGCTCTTGTCTCATAGTAAGTTGAAGCCTCTGCTTTGAAGTACTTGTTGTCTCTGCTCTTTGAGATTACTTCATTGTATGGCCTTATTTAATCACCTTTCTTTTTTGGTGGAATCAAATGCTTGTCTTTATTTTGTTGTCTTGATGACATAAGCATAGATTTCACAATCATGGACCACTTAACAAGACCAAGATTTTGTAGGTCATTTTGTGCATTTATGTTACTTATTATACCAGAACAAGAATCTACTTCATTGATACTGACATGACATTAGAACTTTATTTGGATCTTTGATTTTGATGGCAGCATTTGCTTTTTGTTCCGCTAATGTTGTTGTCTGCTAACTATGAATAATGTGCAGGTTTAATATTTTCCTGATCAATTCACTACTTAATTTTCTTTAATCAGACGGATCAGACAATGGCTCGATCCATTTTTGATGCGGTGGGAACCAAGGATTCAGACACTGCCAGCCTCTCAGCCTTAGGTCGCCACCAAGAGAACTTGCGGTCAGGTTACAAGGTTGGATTTCCTCCCAGGAGGAAACTCACAACAGCATTCACTGATGCACTTAAGGAAACATTCTTCAGTGATGACCCTCTATACCCTTACACGGATCAACCAAGATCCCGAAAGCTTGTACTAGGCCTGCAGTATTTGTTCCCAATCTTCGAGTGGGGGAGAAGCTATAATCTTACCAAGTTCAAAGGAGATCTTATTGCAGGACTTACAATTGCAAGCTTATGCATTCCTCAGGTAAAGATAGTTGAGTTCATTTGTCAAGTTTGATGTTTATCAGAGCTTGTTTTGCTTGCTGAATAGTCTAATATGAATTTGGCATGTAATATAGGATATTGGCTATGCAAAACTTGCAAACTTGGATTCACAATATGGACTTTGTGAGTTCTCAATTATCACCATTACCCTTATTGAAAGTTAAATACATTTTTATGCATTTGACTTTTCTTATGGATTCTGCTTTTACTTCAGATTCTAGTTTTGTTCCTCCGTTGATTTATGCAATTATGGGGAGTTCAAGAGATATTGCTATTGGACCAGTGGCAGTTGTATCTCTACTACTTGGCAGCCTTCTGCAGAATGAGCTGGATCCTCTTAATGACAAGGATGAGTACCGTCGGCTTGCATTCACTGCTACTTTCTTTGCCGGCATTACTCAAGCAGCACTTGGTTTTTTCAGGTATATTGGTTCCTGGTGAATGCTTTCTTTCTTATGTTTTTTTCCTTTTTTAAGTTATATCTGTAACATCTGATTCTGCTTTCAGATTGGGTTTCCTCATTGATTTCTTATCACATGCTGCAATTGTTGGATTCATGGCTGGTTCGGCTGTCACAATTGCCCTCCAACAGCTTAAAGGATTCCTCGGCATAAAACATTTCACCAAGAACACTGACATTGCATCCGTCATGAAGTCAGTCTGGGGCTCAGTTCATCATGGAGTAAGCAAATTATAATGGTTTTCATTGAAAAATAATTTGATTTTATTTGTAGACATTTTCTCAAATCTGTAATATTTGCAGTGGAACTGGCAGACTATTCTGATTGGCTCAACCTTCTTGGCCTTTCTTCTCTTCACCAAATACATTGTAAGAATCTGAATTCCATCTGTCTTATAAAAGATTTTAGTACATCACTGCAGGAATATGCTGAATAAGTTACTTTGGTCTGAGTAAACAGGGTAAGAAGAAGAAGAGCCTTTTTTGGGTTCCTGCAATTGCACCATTGATATCCGTCATTCTGTCCACGTTATTTGTATACATAACTCATGCCGACAAACATGATGTTCAGATTGTAAGCAATTATCTCTTTTACTAGCTATTTGAAATAAAGCTTCAAACCTTTTTATCCGCATTTTCAGTTTCTGTAACTGAATGTAAGTCTGATTCATGACAGGTTAAACACATAGATAAAGGCATCAACCCATCCTCAGTTCATGAAATATATTTCAAGGGTCCATTCTCCCTGAAGGGATTCAGAATTGGTGTGGTTGCTGGCATGATCGGCTTGACGGTAGTCTGTTTACAGACACTTTTAGGTTATGCCTCTAATATATTAAGACTGAATTCTACCCCTCCATCAGGAAGCTATAGCAATTGGAAGAACATTTGCTGCCATGAAGGACTATCAATTGGATGGAAACAAAGAAATGGTGGCACTGGGGACTATGAACATCATTGGTTCGATGACTTCTTGCTATGTAAGCACAGGTAAGAGCACAGATTTATAAAATCCTACTAACAAACAACTTGTTCTTCTGATATCATGCTCTGTATTTATTTATTTATTTTCAGGTTCATTCTCAAGATCAGCGGTAAATTTCATGGCAGGATGCAATACAACAGTCTCCAATATAGTCATGTCTTTAGTGGTTCTCTTAACTTTGTTAGTAATCACACCCCTGTTCAAGTATACACCAAATGCCATCCTCTCGTCCATCATCATATCTGCTGTTGTTGGCCTCATCGACTACGATGCAGCAAAACTAATTTGGAAGATTGATAAGTTGGATTTTGTCGCTTGCATGGGAGCTTTCCTTGGTGTCATCTTCAAGTCTGTTGAGATTGGCCTCTTGATTGCAGTAAGTTCATTGCTTTGTTCATCCAGAACCTATTACTTCAATGGCAACTAATTTCTATTCATTATTGTAACTAGGTGGTGATATCATTCGCCAAGATACTTCTGCAAGTGACGAGACCAAGGACTGCATTACTTGGTAACCTTCCTCAGACAACAATTTATAGGAATATTGAACAATACCCGGAGGCTACTAAAGTCCCAGGAGTGCTTGTTGTGCGAGTTGATTCAGCCATCTATTTCTCCAACTCCAACTATGTTAAGGAGAGGTATTGATTTCTATTTCTCTAAACAGATTGGCACAAACATTTCCACATGGTATCTAGATTCCAGTTAAGTTGTAACTAAATTTCTACTGTCCTGCATTGAAATGAAATTTTCTTAGTATCAGAAGGAGAAAATTACAGTCCATGTCTTCAGAAATCATAAAAATTATATGCCCAAGTTCTGGTGCGCAGGATACTGAGATGGTTGAGAGACGAAGAGGAGCTATTGAAAGCTAAAGATCTTCCAAGGATCGAATTCTTGATTGTTGAAATGTCCCGTAAAGATGCAAAGCTCTCCTTATATCCACAGTAAATAATTGTATTTGCTGTGCAAGTAATTCCATTAATAATTTCATAATTTCCACAGCTGTGACTGACATTGATACCAGTGGAATCCATGCCTTTGAAGATTTGTATAAGAGCCTTCAGAAGCATGACATTCAGGTGAAATTAATAAATCTTTTTATCTTACTTGTCGTTTATAACTGCAGAGATTGCAAAACCAACAGATATTGCAAAACCAACAAAAAACACCAAAATAAGTGCAATGGCTAATTATTAAATTGTAACGATCAAATGCAACAGGCATCGATTAAATATATATGATGCATCCCAAGTTTCTCTTTTTTCATTATCTCCAAACTTACCATGGCTTACATGGTCTTCTTCTTTTTCTTTTCAGCTAGTTCTTTCGAATCCTGGGCCGGTGGTGATGGAGAAGCTCCGCTCCGCGAAGTTCACTGAGTTGATAGGCCATGAAATGATATTTTTAACTGTTGGGGAGGCCGTGATGACCCTTGCTCTGAAGGCGCGGGAAGAGCAAGTTTGAGAAGTAAGCTAAGCTTGCACTTTTTTTGCATCATGAAGAGAGGAAGCAGAAGAGAGCTTATATATATTGTGTTCTCTTTGGAGCAGAGGATTTTGCAAGTGTAATCTCTAGAGCTCTTCAAAGAGAGAATGAGAGGAAATGAAGCAAAGATGTAGCGAAGTATGTAAGGATTGCACTAAAAGGGATTTGGAAAGAAAAATCATCTTATCTTCTTGTATGAAATGAAGATTATTGATGACTATTAGGGTTTATATATGAAAAAGGAGATGAAGTTTAATTTTCTTTTATTGCCTTTTTTTGAGGAAATTTTCTTTTGTTCCTTTAAAATACTCTGACAAATCCTTTAAATACCCTCGCAAAATACATGAAAAATTCCCGATAATCTCTAAACTGATTCCATAGTTGTGCAATTCTGAAGTCTAATTTCGCGATGGACTTCTTCTCACCTCGCCTTAGTCCTCCATAATAGAATGAAAATTAGCACACTTTACAGATTAACAAAACAAAGACAAAACTTAATCACCACTAGAATTCAAAGTCCAATTAACACCTACTAAATTAAACAACTAACATAAAACACTCATCTCGTAAAAGGAATGGATAAAACAGAAACTATATCCGATCGATGATACCAAAAATAGAAAGTATAGACATCATGCATAATGCAGCGAATCACTTCACTTCTTCTTCTTCTTCTTTTTCTTGTTCTTCTCCTTCTCCTTCTTCTCTCTTTCCTTTCTCTTGAGCTCCTCCTCCTTCTCTTTCTCCTCCTTCCTCTTTTTCTCCTCCTTCTCCTTCCTCTCCTTCTCCTCCCTTATCTTCTGCTCCATCTCCTTCTTCTTCCTCTTCTTCTCCTTCTCCTGCTTCCTCTTGTTCTCTAACTCCTCCCTCGTCGGCTTCTCGTCTACCGAACAACACAACATTGTTTCTGATCCAAGTTTCACTACTCTCTGGTACATCAATGAGGACGCCATATATGGAATTTAAGATGTCATAACACTCCATTTTAGATTGCCGGCCTCATAAAAAATCAACAAAAGAAGGGATAAACAAATAATGTCTGATTATTTCAAGGTTGTGAAGCACCTCTTAGTGTTTCTAAGGTTTTGTTTTCAGGGTTTTCTTTGATTCTTTCATGCCACGAAAACTCTTTCCATGTGTCTTTTTTTGTGCATGGCCAGACTAGTTCAACGCAATCTACAACAAAATATTAGTGATCGTTTGAGCCGGCAAAAATCCACACAGTAACTACTTTTTGAAGAGGATTTTTTACATTAAACTCATTTACCTTTCCATAATTATTTTACCTCATGCAAATTTTACTTCCCCCTAAGAACATGAGGAGTTTAATTGCGTATCTTTTGGACGTAACTTACAAAGCTTAGGTGTTTATTGCAGAATTGTTTCTTACCACAAGAAGGACAAAAATGGATAATGGATATTAAATATAACTTGATATCAAATAAATCATAAATCATACATCAACGAGGACTCATCCAAAGAAACAAAAACGACAGGGGGTTGCATGTAATTAGGCAAACTTCAAGAGTTAAATATTTAAATTATATATAATAGTTTTCCAGCTAATCCCAAACCGACCTTAGCTCAGTTGGTAGAGCGGAGGACTGTAGTAGGCTCCTGCCTTGCTGATAAATCCTTAGGTCGCTGGTTCGAATCCGGCAGGTCGGAATTTTATTTTTCATATAATTTTTAATTTTTTAACAAAAACAAAATTGGGAATAAATGAATACATATTACAAAGCTTTAACCATATATTTTTGGAGATAAAGATCCACTTAATCCGAATATTGTGCATGATTAATTTCAACTGAAAGTTCTTATGTTGAATAATTAGAAATAATTTTTGTGATTTCATTTTAATTACAATAATATTTCTTCCTTCATCTAACGATTTTTTTGTCCATAAAAAAATTATAAACTGCAAATACTATCACTTCAAACAGTATGATTAACATACAGAATGCTAATCGTATTATTTTAGATAATCAAAATTGCAATTCTTGGACCAAACATGCTCATGTCTACGGACGATTATATACAAAATTTTGAACTTTTCTCAGTGAATATATGGTGAAAAAAAAGAGACTATCAGGCTGCCATATCTTAATCTGAAACCTAACGATTCAGATTATGAATCGAACAACCTAAGAAAACTGCCTCAAATCACAACAACCTCTCAGAACTTATCCATTCCCAAATCCACCCTTCTTCTCCCTACATAAATCCATGCACGCACACTCCCTCAAGCACAAAATCCACCCTTCTTCTCTCTCTTCGTCTCATTTCCATCACAATGGCCAGCTCCTGGTGGACCATCTCCCTCCTGCCCATTCTCGTCGTGACTGCGGCCGCCAGCAGGACCCTGGTCGCTCCTTCGCCATCGCTGGATCAGCTTTGCCCATTGGGTCTCCTCACGGAAATGAATTCCTGCCTTGCTTTCATGGTCACCGACAGCAACCAGTCTGCGCCGGGCAAGTCGTGCTGCGAAGGGGCGAAGAAGGTGGTGGATGTGAGCCCAATGTGTCTCTGCCAAGCCCAGAAGACCGCCAAGGACCTGGGCAATTCTCTCAACGCCACCCGCGCCACCGAGCTGCCGGACCTCTGCAAGGTCGAGGGTCCCAAGGGAGGCTGCCCCGGTAAGTTGAAAATATTGTTCATGTGCATCGCAAATGGTTAATTTCTCGATGTGTTCCTACGATTAACTTCTTTTGAATGAACGCAATGCAGCTTCTTCTCCGTCAACGGCGCCAGCACCGGTGCCAGCGCCAGAGCCAAAGAAGCCATCACCGGCGCCGAAGAAGCCATTGCCACCGGCACCAGCGCCGGTTGAGGACCCATGCGGTCCCGGCGTCATCATGAAGATGCAGGCATGCCTTGATTTTGTGATGCAAGGGAGCAACGATGCTTCCCCAAGCAGCGCGTGCTGCGCCGGGGCCGAGGCGGTGGTGAAGGTGAGCCCGATGTGCCTCTGCGAGGCCATGAAAACCGCTGAATCCATTGGCAAGGTCAACTCCACCCGCGCCTCCGAGCTCCCCGGCGACTGCAAGATCCAGGGCCCTCCTGGTGGCTGCGAGGGTACGTTTGCCTTCTCAATACTTGATCTTCTTCAATATTTTTCGACGACGATTACTGAAATATGAAGTATATTTTCTATTGCAGCTTCTGGTTCAGCTCCGCCGCCACCAACCCCGGCGCCGACCCCAGTGACAGCCTCGCCGCCAACTGGGAGCTCCGAGACCCCGGCTCTGGCCCCCTCCGTGGCTGCCAAATCCAGCGCGACGAGCGCGAAGATTTCCTTTGTTTCCGTTCTTGTTGGCGTTGCAGCTGCCATTTCTTTCCTGTAGACTGAGCTTCGAGGTTTGCTTTCGTTTCACGCTTGACCGTCTCTGTTTAGGGTTTCAAGCGGAATAAGTTCCGTGAGCAGTTTGTGGGCTCAAAATAATGTCCAGGAATTTTTTTATTCTCCTAAAAAATTTGTGGACTCAATTCTTTGATTCTCGGCTTTATATAGCAATTTTGATTCAAATTTATAATTCTTTTTCCATCGTTTAGATTTTTTCAATAGAAAGTTGCAAATCAATGGAATCCAAAATAAAACAAAAAAATGCAAAACAAAAAATTACTACAAAAAACGATTTTGAATCAAAAGGAGATTTAATATGATTAAACGATAAAATAAAATGCAATCGTTACATATTTTTATGAGATTAGAAATTTTTATACTTTTAATGGCCACAAAAAAGTATTTATGTTTTAATCCTTTTCCTAATATCAATCAAAGTCGGCAATATCGCCGCCGGCTCTAAGGCATCTGGATTCCTGACATACAGCTCCGTCCCATTTTGATGCGGTACAGATCCCGGTGCACGTGATCCAACGATGACCGTTCATTCTAACCGCATGTGATCCTCACCGTGCATCACCGTCATTCGGTCTCGCTCCCCCGCTGAACAAAACATCCCGATGATCTGTCACAAAGTACCAAAAGTTGTCGAGGTAATCTTACCGGCGTTGTATTGAGCTGACTGCCCACGTGTCACGATTGGAGGTCTCCACGTATCCCAAGGCTTGCATGCGGCGCAGCGATCGCACGACCGCGTGGCAACTTTCCAAATTTCACCCCCAACTTTTATAACTTTAATAAACCGTTGTGGATTTTTGCGTTTCAACCATGTATCTTGAACTAATTGCATGGGAATCCTTAATGTCATCTTTCCCTGCAATTTTTCAGCTAATAATTTTGAAAAAAAATACATATATACTCCTTGTTATCAAAGTGAAATCGTTCGCTAGTAATTCTAAAGATCAATTTATTCGAGAAAAATAATTTTTTAATGTTTATTGGAGCGAGACTATATAAAAATTCAGCTAAAGGATGGAATTTCATTAATATATAAAATTGAATTCAAAGTTTGTTTAATATTTTTTTACTATTATTAAGGGTTTTGGACATGTCTGATTTAATTTCTTTCATTTATTTTAACACCTTTTTTATAGGGGAAAAATACTAATTTTGAATTTTTACTATTATTGGAAAAAGAAAAAGAATTTAATTACTCATTAAATGTCTAATATTAAATATAATTATTGCATTTTATACACATATTTAATTAATTTTAATATTTTATCAAAATGAGGCTTAATTCATGCATTCTGTATTAATTCATTCCAAATATTTTTTCCAAAAAGTACCCAAAACTAATCTTTTTCCTCTTTCCAAAAATTCAAGGTCCTTTCTGAAAAGTCCCCTCTTCCACCCCCACTAATCATCGTCTCACATTCCCATTTCCCCACGACCTCCGTCGTCACCGGCTCTTCTTCTTCCCCAACATCCTCCACTTCTTCCCCTGTATCTCTATCCTTCTCCACCTCCGAACTCCAAAATGGCGTCTTCCACCAACCTCTTCTGTCCCTTGGCCGCGTTCGTCGTGGCTGCAGCGGCGGCGATGGGCGCTTATTCCCCTGCTGGCGCGCCTGTGGCAGACTGCTCCATCGCGCTAACTAGACTGGGGGCCTGCCTGTCGTTCGTGGTGGAGGGGACCAAGAAGGAGAAGCCTGAAGGGAATTGCTGCAGCGGGTTGAAGAAGGTAGTGAAGGACGAGGCGCCCTGTCTCTGCCAAGTCTTCAATGTCGGCGGTGACTTTGGGATCAAAATAAACATAACCAAAGCCATGACCTTGCCCCATGTCTGCGGGGTCGCCACCCCGCCTATCTCCGACTGCAAATGTACGATTTCTAGATTTTTCTTGTTTCTTTTTGAGCTTGATGTTGGGGTTTTAGCAGTTTCATGAATTTTCTGGCTCTTAGCTTGATTTTTATATGAAACTTGTTATAGATGCAAACAAGGTCTTTGTTTTTTAGCTATTTTGGAGTGATTAAAATGGATTTCATCTCAAAATGTAAGTGGCAATTTGTCTGTTCTTTCGCGGTTCTTATTTTTAGGGTTTTTTTTTTGCTGTTTTCTGAATTTAATGTGTTCCTCTCCTTTACTTTTACTGTTTGGTATAAATTGATTAAGTAGAGATCATATCAAAATGTAATTTGATTAAATAGAGATCGTATAAATGGATCCATATGACCTTGTTCTACAAAAGGTCTTAGCTTGCTTGCTATTTAGATTTCTTAGGATGGAGTTCATCTCAAAATCTAAGTGGTAATTTATCTGGTCTCTTTTTGTTCTTGATTATTAGGCTGTTTTTTGTTAGGTTAATTGGATTTTGTTCCTTTCTTTGTTTGGTATTGATTGATTGAAATAAAGAATTCCTCAAGATGTGAATGTTCATTTATGTTGTATCTACATTTTTTTTCTGGTTATTTTTGCGTTTAGCTATCCTTGTGTTTGTTTTTCCTTGTTGCAGCTGCACCCCCTGCTTCATCACCTGGTATGTTTTCAATTTTTGATGAATTTCTCATGTTAATCATTGTTTCTTGTTATTTTTTATTTTTTTTCTAAATATTTGGTAGATGTATTGAGATAATTGATAACTCTAAAAATTCCTGCATGAGGACCAAATTGTTGCATCTAAAAAGATAGAATAATGATATTGTTGTAAACTTGCTTAATCATGTTACATGCAATCTTATACTGTATGCATTTGCATTACTAATTGCTTCCACTCGGGTTGCATTGGTGCTTTAAACAAACCTAATTTAAAGGAACATTGTTCACTTTCATACCTACTATTGTATGATTTTTGTAGCTCCATTTGCAGGAGCACCAGGAACCTCACCTGGGACTGGAGGAGGTGCTGCAGGAGTCCCTGCTACAGCCCCAGGAACAAACTCAGGTATGCCATCTCTTCAAGCAGTATCCATAGCTCAACTTGGTTGTGTTTCCATTGTTCTCTTCTCACTGTTCATCTAAGATGGTTTTTGAGTTTTGCTGTTTTTTGAGACTGTTCTTAGATAAAAGCATATATGAATGTATGACAGTTTGATGTGCCATGCTTGTTCCTATTTAAACTCTCTGGAGAGTTGTATTTTGTCACAATGGAGCTACCATCTTTTATGAATATGAAATCTGCTGATGGTATTAGCTGTGGCTTGGTTCCTGTGTTCTTGCAAGTTCTTGAATTTCTTCTTTTTTTTCTTTTCATTTTTTTTTTCAATTCACTTGTACAAAGCAGGAATATGATGGACAGAGGGGGACAACCCAACCATGAAAGCTATTGATAATCACCTCCGGTCACATGAACACATCAAAGCCATTTTCTTTTGATATGTTTGATAACTTGATTAAGACATCAAACCAAATACTAAGTAAATTTCACATGAATTAGACCACTGCCACTCCTTTTCACAGGGGAATCTGAATTTATTCCATCGCCCATCAAAATACTTGTCCCAATTTGCGTTTCTTTGTTTTTTGCATGTACACCATTACATGAAAAAGTAGCTTTTCTGTCATGGAGGCAAGAACATAAACACAACGAAGAAAAACATAATAAAAGCAAATTTGAGAATCATTTGTATCCAGGGAAAAAAATGATTTTTATTTGGTATCAGAAGGGTTCAGTGCATTTTTTTCCTTAAAACTAGAAAGAACAGCCGGAATCACCAGAAAAATATGGTGAATCTTTTGAAGTTGACATGTTCATTCTCCTCATATCAGCAGAAACAAAAAGGATAGAGGGTGGGAAGAAACTGAAAACTGCACTTAACCATCTAGGGTTCAGAATTGTTTTACAGGATACAACATTGGTATAGAGATTTTATAAAGAAAAGCTTCCAATCTTCCAAATTAAGCTGTGGCAACAGTTTCGCTGCCACCCGCAGCTTCAGATGCTGCAGTAGCTGGAGTTTCAGTTTTCATGGGTGTTGCTGAGCAGGAAGCTTCCGCTCGTCCAGATTTATCTGCTGATGCAGACACTCCAAACTGCAGAAAGCTATGTCACCCCGACCAAAGAAGCAGCAACGCAGAGATTAAACATTGTTTTGCAATATATTGAAGATTGTGGGTCTCCCACTCAATAAAAAGGTTCAAGAGTTAGAAGCATCAGAGAACTGCTTGCAGCAAACCTTCAGCATCAGAGTTTGTTTCTAAATCAAATCAACTAATAATTGTTAACAAGGAGAAAATATAACAGGATATGAAAAGAAGCATTCATGCAAGTAATGGGCACTCTAATGCAGGAAAGTACCAGCCAAAAAAAAAAGATTTTTCATAACTAAAATCATCAAATAATTGAAATGCAGGTTCAATTCAAAAAGGCTAATTGAAATGCAGCTACCTCATCAATCTTCTCAATCCAATTTTTCCGAGAAAGAGAAGAAAACATAATTTACAGAACACTGTTTCTTGAATATCGCCACAAGCTCGCATTTGCCGAAGAAACAGAAAGTATTTATTCTAAAATCCACCGTTTTGATGCTTCAGGCCCTTTTGGGTAGAAACATTGGATTCAATGTGTGGAAGAACAAATTTCTGCAGAGTGTTACTTCTTCAACCCAACCAAAAATGGTTGGAAGAAGCAATAGTTTTCCGTGAATTGAGATCAGTTGACACTAAACAATCACATACAGGACACATTCAGCAAGAAATTCTACCCATTCAAATGACTTCTTCAAAATCCATCTGTTTCCTCTTTGTAGGAGATTTCTATGAAAGGAATTGGAGAAGCAATTAATTGCACAATGCATGATAAAATGGATATCATTCAACATCCATAATACATCAAATAAAACTAGAATCAAATAAAATTCTGATTTTTCAACTCAAAATCACCAAAAAGAAAATAAATGCGCTTTAAGTCTCACAGTACTCATACTAGAAGCAAAAATATGATACTGAAAACAAATATTTTTGGAAATAATAGCACAAAAAAATTTTCAATCACCCACAAAAACCAAAAAAAACCACTCAATTTTCGACCTAGAACAGAAGGCCCTCCAAACTTGCAAAAACAAATAATCAAAGCCAAAAACTAGAAATCAAAATCAGAAATCAAGATTGAAAATCCCCAAAACACCAACATTGCAAAAAGGGGGCATTTTTTTATCGAAATTATAACATAAATCAACCGAAAGGCACAACAAAAGTCACCTAGATCTAAATTAAACTAAAAAAGCCCAAACTTAAAAAAAAAAACATAAAAACCTATACATGAAGACATCCAGTCCCGGTGGAAGCCGCCGGTGGCAGAGCCCGCAGGCCATGTGGAAGCTCGCCGGCGGCGCCACCACCTCGGGTCCGGCGGAGTCCCTACGCTGGCCCTTCCCGCTCAGCTGCCGACCCTTTTGCTTCTGAGATGAGAGCTAAACCTCCGTGCTGGAAAGATAAGGCGAGAGGTCCGCCATGCTTGTCGTCCTCCGCATCGGAGGCCTCGGCCTCTTCCCCAGTAACATCTCTCTCTCTCTCTCTCTCTCTCTCTCTCTCTCTCGCTCTTATCTCTCTCGGTATTTTTTGGCGAAGGGGAAGAGTGTTGTGTATTTCCAAAGAACCCCTTTAAAAGAGTTGCAATATTTTCATTCACCCCCCTGAAGTTTCAATGATACGAGATAGCCTACGTTAAATTTTTGCATAAAACCGCCAAGTTTCTGCTATTTCCAACATAGCAACTCGATTCGCGCAAGATGGATAGCCGCCACAACACAAAAATGTTTTGACATTTTTCTTACAATAATAATCTGCTACAATTAAATTTATTTTGGATTAGTTTTCTGATAATATTTTCAGAACGATCTTCCGATAAAAAATAGTTAATGTGGAATTTGGAATTAAAAATTCAATTTTCTTCTAGACACTGGATAATACAGTTTTTTAGGACTAGAATGACTGAAATTAAACTCAGACAAAATTTAATTTTATTTCACATTTAATCCGAATTTCAAATACTTAAAATTCAAATTAAACATGAGTTGGATGGTAGATTCACATTCAACAAGAAACCTAATCAGACATCAACTAGTTATTTTGCCAGTGCCACAACTTGAAACCAGAAGTCCTGCACAACTAAGAATAAACACAACAGAGCCAGCTTCAAGCTTACCAATAACATTACTCCTTCAAGCAAAACCATTATCCAAAGTTCAAGACAGATATTTGAATGACACTCACAAAAAGGTTTCAAGACAAATATTAAACATGAAATAGAGATGGGAAACATAAACCAAGCCTCGCCACCGCCGGTCAAGCACCCAGTTCTGCTTCCAAACTCCAGACACCATACTAACTGACCCGAACGAATGACCAAACCAGACCATGACACCAAGACCACATACTAACCCGAGCCCCAGGGGTGTGGGGCGCTTTGCGGTTCACTTTTTCTTGGCAGCAGACTTGGTAACCTTGGCGCCAGAAGGATCTTTCTTCTCCACACTCTTGATGACGCCGACTGCCAGAGTCTGCCTCATGTCCCTCACAGCAAACCTACCAAGAGGAGGGTACTCGGAGAAAGTCTCCACAACCATGGGCTTGGTGGGAATCATCTTAACAAAACCGGCATCACCATTCTTCGGGAACTTGGGCTCCTTTTCGAGTTCCTTGCCGGAACGCCAATCAATCTTGGTAAGGATCTCAGCGAACTTGACAGCAATGTGAGAGGTGTGGCAGTCAAGCACTGGAGCATAGCCATTGCCAATTTGGCCTGGGTGGTTCATGATGATGACCTGGGCCGTAAAGTTGGCTGCCTCCTTTGCTGGGTCTTCCTTGGAGTTGGAAGCAACATAACCGCGCTTCAGATCCTTGACAGCCACATTCTTGACGTTGAACCCAACGTTGTCACCAGGGAGAGCCTCCTGGAGTGCCTCATGGTGCATCTCCACGGACTTGACTTCAGTGGTTAGCCCAGAGGGACCGAAGGTGACAACCATTCCAGGCCTCAGGATGCCAGTCTCCACACGGCCAACAGGGACAGTTCCAATGCCACCAATCTTGTAGACATCCTGGAGTGGAAGGCGGAGAGGCTTGTCCGAGGGGCGTTTGGGCTCCTGGACCTGGTCAAGAGCTTCGAGAAGAGTCGGGCCCTTGTACCAGTCGAGGTTAGTAGACCTCTCAATCATGTTGTCACCCTCAAATCCAGAGATTGGGACAAAGGGGATCTTGTCAGGGTTGTACCCAACCTTCTTGAGGTAAGATGAGACTTCCTTCACAATTTCATCATACCTAGCCTTAGAGTATTTGGGTGTGGTAACATCCATCTGTCATCACAAGAAAAAAATCAGATCATAATTATTCACAACTTAATTATGAGCAACAACAAATAGAAGATAGATTATTTTGCCTTGTTACAGCAGCAGATCATTTGCCTCACTCCAAGAGTGAAAGCAAGAAGAGCATGCTCACGAGTCTGTCCATCCTTGGAGATACCAGCTTCAAAACCACCAGTAGTGGAATCAATAATGAGGACAGCACAGTCAGCCTGAGAAGTTCCAGTAATCATGTTCTTGATGAAGTCCCGATGCCCAGGAGCATCAATGACAGTGCAGTAGTACTTGGTTGTCTCAAACTTCCACAGAGCAATATCAATGGTGATACCACGCTCACGCTCAGCCTTTAGCTTGTCAAGCACCCAAGCATACTTGAATGAACGCTTGTTCATCTCAGCAGCTTCCTTCTCAAACCTCTCAATCACCCGCTTGTCAATACCACCAAGCTTATAGATGAGGTGTCCAGTGGTGGTTGACTTCCCAGAGTCGACATGGCCAATAACCACAATGTTGATATGGACCTTCTCCTTACCCATGATTGATTTTGATGAAAACCACAAGCTGAAATTTATGTCAAAGAAAAAACTCAGATATAAGCACAGGCATATTCCCTAGCTGAAATTGCAGTGGTAAAACATTATACAACCACAATTTCAAGCTCACTATTTTTAAGGATCTAAACCGGCCAAGAAATTTATGATAACACGAGAAATAAGTTCCTATCATACATTAGAGCATAAATTTAAAAAAAGGAGAAAAAAATAGAGTGCTGATTATGTTTTTAAAATTTATAAAACCAACAAAACAAAATGTCACCTTCCCAGGACCATTTAGAGCAACAAGCCGCATTGATTTTGGGAAAGTGATCAGTAAAGCACTCGAGCATTCTAAGATAAAAATTAATCCAGTAAATTAAACTCAAAAGATAAGCAAAAAGCACCTGATATACACTAATTAATACATACTCGGATCTAAGCAAAGTCTTGGAATAGAATTTAGCTAAAGAAAATTACGTGCATGATTATCAATCTTAAAATATGAAAAGCTCGGAGGCCAAATATCTGATACAATCGGATAAACAAACACGATTTCTGAACAAATTTCCAACCCTTTAATCAACTCCCACAAGTTATATATCTTCAAATATCATACCATCAACCACTTCTCATATAATCCATAGTTTCATAACAACTACAATCCGTCAACATTCAAATCACCCATCTAAACACAATATCAACAAAATTTGCATGAAAAGTAGGGAAAAACATGATTAAATTCATCATCATAATCTATGTTCATCACTAATCTCAACCAAAGAAAATAAATGCGAAGCCAAATTACTCAGAATTACTAAAAAGATAAAAAACAACAAACATCAAGCAGGATTCCAACAAAATGAACAAAAGCAACATGAATCGGAGTCTTAGGTCGTAATTCACAGGTTAACAACAAACAAAACCAGAATCACACCACAAACACAATAAAAGCATTCAGATCTGTAACAAATCGACACCGATCTATAGGTTTTACTACAAAATGAAGACAAATCAAGGGATTCAGGAGCAAAAAAGGGATCTAAGGCAGAGAAAGCTCACCAAGAGAAGCAGAGATCAGCGGCGGCGCGGTCGCTTCTCGAGAGTAGGCGTTCGCGATGGGAAGGGAAGCGGAGGAAATAGGGTTTATATAGAAGCACACATTACTAAAGTGCCCCTAGGTTTCAGAGTTTTGCAGAGTAGTTCGGTCATTTAACTTGCTGGTGGTGCTTGTCCAAACCACCGCAGCGTCCCTCGTGGGTCCGTTCGTGATTTGGGACGTCAGATGAGCATCTGGTCGCTGTGGTACGTCGACAGGGAAGTGATCTAACGAGAGCCACACAGAGAACTAAATTCCTAAATGGTCCGTTAATAAATCTAATAATTATTTGGAGGGCTTTTTGCATCGTATACTTCTAAAAACTGCGAAATTATATATAAAACAAGAAAATATATATTTGTATATTTCCCCACAATATTTTGATATTTTCATACATTACCATTTCGTAAATATACAAATGTATAGACGCAAGGGTGTAAATGTAAATGTAGCCATGAAAATGCAAACATGGACCGCGCGGGTTTGCACGCTTAATTTTGTCATTTTGCATGATTGTGATTTAAGTTGATTTTAGTCTTGTTGACTTGCCAAAATTTGAGTCACAAATTTATCAATAAATCCAAAAAATGACAATATATTTTCAAAATAACATGTTGCGAGGAATACCCAAAAATAATTCAAGAACTGTCCATAGGATAAATTATTATAACCTTATCCAAGCACAATGGTATAATATAATTGAATTAAAATACTGTCAAGAGGCAAAATTGATGTGGTCATCGGACATGATCCGATATATATGATTAGCAATCTTAGGGTCTGGATTCGGAAGAAGCAGCTCGATTGGCATCAATCATAGACTTTATATAGAACTCACCAGCTTTGTATGAAGACCTGACCATAAGACCCGCTGCAACGTAACGAAATCCCTTCAAAGAGAAAAAGAAGGCAACTAATGTGATCACTAACCAATCTTAGACAAGTAATTAACCATGATCATACAAATCCAAGCACTATTTAGAGAACCAGCATTAAGTAAAGCTAATAAAAACTAGAAGGCAACAATATGATGTAGCCAAAAAAATTTTCCATTGCTATTTTGAGAATGACGTATTCAGCATCTTAAAAACAATCTAAGAATAACACTGATTGCTTTTTCAGCCAGAAGCAATCACTAATGTTCGTTTGGATCACCAACTAGCAACAAATTCAGAATTTAGCAGCCTATACAAGAAAAAGTGGGTAAATGTAAATTTATTTACTGGTAAAAATGACAATTTCAAGTCTGGTCAAGAAAAAGTATTAAAAGGTTTATGTGAACACCATAGCAACAGCCATAGTTCTTTTAAACTAATCAGAACACTGTTCACTAAGGTTATTTGAGTTTGAATAATGTCAAGCAGAGGGCAAATTATAGGCATTCAGAGGATATTACCCAAGTGCCAATTCATAACTCTGCTATGTCATGAACTCGCATATAACTAATCTCTAATATTCACAAGTGGATGAGCAATAAAAGTTTCAGAAAGCATGATGATTTGTGAAATACAAGCAACAAATGATCAATCATCAAATCAGAATGTAAATCAAGACTTACCATTTCCATGCCAAGGGATCAGTAATTTTCAAAAGCTTCAGGTGTCGCATATTCAAATACCAGCATATGTCGTTTTGACGGTTTCATGTACTGACCAAAGGTCATGACATCAACCCCAACTTTCCTCACTTTCTCCATTGTGCTAATTACTTGATCAGAAGTTTCTCCACAACCTAACATGACAGATGTCTTTGTAAGAGTGAGAATCGAAGCATAAACTTTTGCCATTTAAAGTACTTCAATGGCCTGCTTGAAATGGGCGCACCAGTCTCGCACCATGCTCTGCAGCTCCTCAACTGTCTCAATGTTGTGAGCAAAAACATCTAAACTAGAGGTTGCCACCTTTTCTACAAAGCTGGGATTTCCTTGAAAATCAGGAACTACATAAAAGCCAAAACATAAAAGTCAAAGAAATGTGTGGGGAATAAAATGAAGCAGGACTAATCATCTTTCACTTTTCCAGCAGTACAAATCTTTCAAGAATTGCACAAAACTAGGAGAACTTCTTCTTTATATTAGACATTTATTTGAAAATTACCAAGGACCATCATAATGATTTAATTAATAAAAATATTAGAGTATCAAAATGATATTCAAGTGGAGGTGTCAAAACAAACCTTTGACCCGCGGACCGGCCTCGTCTGACTCGTTATAGGTCATATTTGGTACGGCCTAAAATTTATAGTGTTTGGGCCGGCTTTGGCACGGCTCATATGTCGGACCGAATTTAACACTTCCATAGAAGCCCACGGGTTAGACACAACCCACGGCACGATTGGATCGGACACGACATAACATGCGGGCCAACTTGATCAACTCACAAAATATAATTTTCAGTTTAGAATTAAACATTGATCATTGAAGAAAAACCAAAAATCATAATCAATTTAGGTAGAATTCATTACTATTTATTATTGTAATATACATATTAAATTTTTTAAAAAAATAGGCTATACACGGCACGACCCATAGGCCTGTGGGCCACAGGCCGTGCCTAGGGTTTTTTTTCCCATAGACTATGTCTATCACGGTCCGTTACTGTTTCAGACCATGTCTGGCACAGTCCGAAATAGTGATGACAGTTTGATCAAACGGACTATGCCGGTCATGTCTATACCCAAAGCTTCAATTAGCATATTTGGCTTTAACTTCTTCAATTTTCACACTATTTCAGCAATACGACCACTTCCTTGATCAGAAAAATCAATCTCAATCAACATTGATAATCACAACGTAATCCTCATCCCATGAGGCAATTGCTTTAGCAATATTCACAGGTTCATTTGGATATGATGGTGGAGGAGTTCATGATGTCTTCACATTACAAAATCTAAATAAGAGCAACATGCACATTTGAGCTTTCTAAAAATATGGTCAATAAAGTAATGAATCATACAATGGTTCGCTATTATGAGTCACGACAGGAAGAAGTCAAAACTATCACAGCATTGCAAAAAAAATATCATAACCTTGTGGTACATTAACAGTCATATATCCTTTAGCAATAAATTAATATGTAATTTTAAAGGTTACTTCATAAACTAAATGAAAAAAGAAAATTTTTCAAAACCACTAGAAAATTTTTTTCAAATCCCATTTCGATTTTCAAATATGCAAAAATCATTGGGATAAAGTGTTGGAGGAGAAAATATTAAGGTGAACTCCATCTCAGAATTTCTTTTTGCAATAACTGACCATAACAATATCAACACCTAAAAGTTAGCACGAAGAAAATAATCTAATTATATGTAATGCGATTTTTTAATTCTTACATCTAGATAGCATAAGGTCATATTGGCATGTGCGATTCTTTAGGCATTTACATGAGGGTCTCGTGATTGAGCTGACTTAAGATCTCTATGTTAGTCTAAATTAACAATCTAAGAAGAGGAAAAGCGATATTCAAATATTAAATTAAATTTTCATTAAATCAATAAATCCAAATCACTTCAAATCTAAATAGATTATCAATACACAATTTAAATTAGTAAAATAATTAAAGCATGTAATAATAATCAATCATAATTATATAAAAGATAGTTTTCAATCAAAATTAAATTTAAGTGCATAAATTAAATGGGAAAGTAAAGAGTGTGTAAATTAATATATATAGTTTAATGACTAAGTGCACCTATTTATGACTATTGTCTGAATCCTAAGGGTCTCCACTAGAATTTTTATTTCGTTCAGATGAAACTATACTTTTACAACAAAGTCACAAATCGCGAGTGTCACTCCGTACCAGAAATTGAAAGTTTAAATACTACTTAGGTTATGAGTTTAAAGACTATTTGAACTCGTAAAAATTGTTTAGAAAATCTCATTCTAACCTATTTATAATTCTTAAGTTAAAATTAACTGTTGAGGTGAAATCTCGCAATTACTTTAACTTCAATGAACAAAAAATTAGTCATTTTATCATGCAAAAAATCCGATTTATCAATTGGTTGTGGTCAATCAAAACTGACAGATCCTTTCTATCGATCGTTTGGTTAATCAACCGATCGTCCAATTTTGGTAAAAGAACTTTGTTAAAAGCCTCCTGCAACACCTAATGTGACAAATATTTTAAACGAATAATTTCAAAGATAAATTTTCAACTTGATTAAAATAAATAAAAATCAAAACTTATAAGTTTGAAGCTGATTTTTTGTATTTTGAATATTTTTTGAACTCCCAACTTAATCTTTAAACTTCATCTAATTCTCTTTATATTTAATTCATTATCTTTAAATTTTAATCTTAAGACTCGATCCTACGTAAACTTGAATAATCATTATAAATCCTAAAACTTATTAAAATTTAAAAAATATATTAGATATTAATTTGATCATCATCAAAATCTAAAAATCAACGCTCTAGCCAACCACCAACATTCTTTCCTTTTGTTTCTCTCCACAATACCTAGTTTGCTAATAGCGCTATTAAACACTTTTTGGTTTTAACCTTCTTTATGAGTTCTTGACTTCAAAAAATTCACAAATTCACATAACCCTGCAATCTCCACTTCAGAATAATCCCCAGACAGACCTATACTAGAGTTAATTTGATTCAGAATTCCCACTTCCGAAACTGTTTCCCTACAAGGGACATGTATTTTATCCCTCAACTAACAACAAGATCAAAAGAATCCAAACCACTCTTCCTGACTTCTTTTTCCCTATTCATCTGTTTGATAAAAATTTGCACCGCAATCAAGTAAATCATTGATAACTGTGACGATTATTTTTCTATCTTCTGATTCAGCTCATCCCAAATTGAAACAATCAACAAAGGCTAACGCATAAACAACAAAGAAGGCATATTTTTATCCCAAATTCAGCAAAGAAAAAAAAAAAACTTGTCTGCAACGCCGAGTAAGTATCTCCAAGAATCATAATCGTGGCGGTCGCGGTCCCGGTCCCGGTCTCCCCACCGGACCAGCACTCCCCGAGATTGGAGCACCGGGCCTCCTCGCAGACGGTGTGGAGCTTGAGCTCCCGGAGCTTGGCCTTGATGGTGGCGTACATGGCGTCCCAGGGGATGGTCTCCTTCATCTCTTTGGGCTTGGGAAAGGGCTTCTTCCGCGTCCCAACCTCGACGGAGTAGACGAAGTCGGAGAGATCGGGGGAGTCGGCGGCGAGGCGGCGCCGGAGCTCCGCAAGGGTTCACGGCGGCGCAGAGGGGGGCTGATGGAGGGGAGGCATCTAGGGTTTGGGAGAGGGATGGAGAGGAAGAGATGGGGTTTTAGGGCATTGGATATGGGGATTTTAGGGGTTTGAGGAGTCTCGGGAGTGAGAAGACGCCATGTCGATGCACGTTTGAGGCTCGGGAATCTTGTTGTCTCGTGCCAGGTTTGCTGTTTCCGTATGGATTTCGATTTCGGGATCGAGTGAAATTGATTCGTCACGGTGGTTTCGGTTTCGGACGAAATTTTTTTTTAACTTATTAATTGAGTATTGACCAAAGTTTTACTATATTTTAATTATATTTTGACTTTAAATTAAAAATATGATAAAATATTGAAAAAAATTTGGAAAAATTTGAAAAATTAGAAATGAATTTATAGTTAATTTTACCATAATATTAAATATTATTTTAGTTAATTAATATTAATTTTGATAGTTAGTCACTAATATAATTTACTTTTAATATATATTAGTGTATTAAAAAAACATACAAGAAATAATATGAATATGATTAAAAGTTAAAAATTAACATAAGTACATTTAATTTTTCATTAAAATGTACGTCACACATATATAATTTATAAATTCTAAGATAATACAACTAATCATTATAATCATCATCAGTTGAGTTTGGAACATCTGGGTGTGGAATTACAAATTCAGTATCTGGATAATCCGGACGAGCATTTGTAGCCATATGAGGCAGAACAATTAGTTCTGCGCAATCTCGTGGCAGCGGTTCTGAAGTATAACCATATATCGAAGGTCCAAAATAAAAATTATATTTTAACTAAAAATTAACTTTATTTCAATTATTTTTTAACTTCAAATTAAAAATATATAATATGTTTAGAATTTTTTAAAAATAATGAATAATTATATGAATAATATTATGTACGTGAATGATATCTAAGACCGACCTCGTTTTGCGGAAGTACGAATCAGGACGGTGAGGGCACGAGATAGACGAGGGAGTGACGATAGACTAGCGAGTGCGCAGGGTCTTTGGGCTCGGACATGAAGCCGACACAAGGTCCTCCTCACGCACCCCTTGCCCTCCCACCCGCCCGCGCTCGAACCCAAAGATGAACAGTATGTTTCAGGGTTTGGGATTTTTGCGTTCAGCACCTTGACAAATAATGAAATTGTGAGCAAGGTCGTGTAGGTTGACGAGGTGGATATTTGCTGAAGTGCCCTCTACGAACCATTGATGGATAGTTGCTTAGGTGCCCTCCACAAATCATTGTATTTGCATTCAGTCCTAGCGTTTGTGAATTATTATCAGAAAACCCTTAAGCTGTTTTGAAATTTCTGATCAACTCCTCGTCTTTTCAAAATTCTTTATCAACTCTTAAAAATTTCTGAAATTCATAATCAACATCCGAAATACTTCATATATAAATATTATATATATAAGATAAAGTGTTTATAAATAATGATAAATTCACACCATTATCTAGAAATTTAATTATTTTCAGGGATTGATTCTAAATTTTAAAAATTTCCAATGGCTAATAAAGAATTTTGAAAATATAAAAAATCGATCAAAAAATTTAAAAAATTTCGAGAGTTTTCTAATAATTTATTTAGTAAATCAGTAAATTAAATATAATTAGACGACTTTTTCATATGTATATGCTTTCCTTTTTTTTTGTTTGTCTACTGTCTGCAAATAACATATCAAGTCATACTTTGCCATAACTAAATGTAATATATTTGAGAGAGTTTATTTGACAACATTGATACTAAGATAATATTTTTATTCTTTGATTATGTTGTAACTTTATCAATTTTGATTATATTAATAATCAAGTTTGTTTCAGAAAATTTTAATCCATATATTTAATCTGATTATGTATATTTGAAATTTGAGTCCATGAACCAATGTAAAATATGCATTTGTTCAACAACTTATGTACATGTAAACCCTCTCAAAATATATGAGTTATAATTGAATATTTATGTACGAACTACATTCACGACTCAAATCATCTGGTTTATTTTTTGTTTTGTGAATCTAAGCACATAACCCAATTGTGTGATATTTTTTTTAGTGATATGTTTGAGCTTAAGTTTGGATTTTAAATCAAAATTCATGCACCTTATTATTATTATTATTATTATTGCAAATTATAAATCTTTTTTTCAGAGGTAGAAAACAAAGATTTTGAAGTAGTGAAACTTAATCATGATTAACTCATGAGTCTTTTTTTATTTATAATATTTTAAGTTTTTTTTTTGTAAATTTATATGTCCGTAGAAATGAGATAAAATAATAAGGAGTTCTATTAACAAATCACTAAAGACTAAAAGTGTTAATTACAGATACGAAGTAAAAGAATTGTATATAATTAATTAAGTTTATGAGAAGTTATAATCTGTTTGGATGAATTCCAAAATTTTGGAATTGAAAGAATTGGAGGAATTGAAAATATAATTTCTTAATTCTGGTATTTGGTTAGATTTCAAAATCCAAAAATGAGGAAATTAGACAATTTCAACCCTTTTTTAATTTTAATTTTAAACTTCAATAATTTTAAAAAGAATACACCCAATTTCTAAGAATTGCAACGAGGCCTACAAATTAAATGAAAAATTTATATAATCCTTAGGTCATTTTTATAAAATTTTCTTCATTTTTTAAATTAATTTACCTTTTTTAACTAAAAATATTTGTTTAAAAAAAATTTATAATTTTTATGTTTATCCAATTATATAATTTGTTAACTAAGATATAATAAATAAATACTGAATTAAATTTATTATATTTATATAATTCTCTATTTATGGATCATTTTAATAATTATATTAATTTTTGAAATAATAAATCAAGTTTCTAAGAAAATATATATTTTATGTTTATCAAACTATTTAACAAGAAAAAAAAATTCTAAATTAATTATATTATAAATTATAAATTCTTTATTTTTTGGGGACCATTTTAAAATTTATAATTAATTTTTTTCTTAACTTACCATTTTCTGATATTAAATATTTTATATTATTTTATTTACTTATAAATAAAGCATTAATTTTTTTAAAATAGTATATATTTTGTGTTTGTAAATTATATTTATATTTTTTTAATATTTTATACCAAATTAATATTAAATTTAACATATTTTTAAAATTGACAAAATTAGTCAATTCTGAATTTTGCCTAAAAAATATTCATCCAAACACCAAAATTAAATAATTCTAACAATTCTCGAAATTGAGAGAAATAATTAATTCCTTAATTTTATATTAGAAATTCATTCAAATGAGGGGTTGACGTATATAAAGAAAAGAATTTTTTAGGAAATAAACAAACACACCAATGTACCATTTGAGTAAAAAAAACCAAGTTCGAAAATGATTAAAGTTCATTTATAAACAAATAAAGGCTTATTTGTGATTATTTCCAGCAAAAATGTTTGTTTGCCCGTTTTGAAGTTGTATGTAAATCCATGGTTTAATAGGGGTTTAAATGTGAATATCAATTTGCAGATTTACGGATGCAATTTAAACTGTTTCCAAGGCCATATCTGCAAATGCTGATATCTGAGGGTATATACGCAATTTGCCGCAAAAGCGCACGGCGGTGACCACGGGAACCCTCGACATGGGAGACAAGAAGAAGAGGAAGAAGCCAAAGAGCAGGAAGAGATCCACCGCAGATCAAACCCTCGCTTCCAGATTCGTGCACGAGTGGACCTATGGCGCAGACCCTTCTCCTTTTCCTGCTGCCGGCGCCGCTGCCAACGAGTTCCTCGCTCCCATTGTTCATCACAAGGCCGCCGCCGCCGCCGTTGACCGTGTGGTGTTCGAGCTCCACTCCCACTCCAAGCATAGCGACGGGTTCCTCTCGCCCTCTGCCCTCGTCGAGCTCGCGCATTGCAACGGGGTGAGTAAGCTCTCGATTTGGTTGATTTCATGTGTTTCTTCCTCTTTCGGTTTCCAGTCTCGCCGAAGTTCGTCGAAATTTGATTCTTGATGCCTTTATGTATTAATCGACTGATTCGCTAGATTTCAAATTGAAAATTTGAAACTTGGCTAAAGTTCTGAGGCTAATTTTACTTATCCATTGACATTGGTATGCGACCAGCCAGAAAAGTCTCTAATTTTTGGAAAACTCTTATTTTTAACGGAATTTGGTAAGATTTTAGATTAGATGGTGATAGCTGAAAGCTAGTATGGCAATGCTAAACGTTGAGGTATACGCCTATACTTGATGAGAAGATGAGTTCCTTGAGAATTATTCTTTTGCATTATCATTGTTTTTGGCTACTGCCACTGTTTTATTGTTCAGGGGATTGACTAAATCCAACATGATTAATTTGCTTTTGTGTATAAAATAGGTCAAGGTACTTGCTCTAACAGACCATGATACAATGGCTGGTATACCGGAGGCTGTGGATGTTGCTCAGAAATTTGGCATCAAGATAATTCCTGGTGTAGAAATAAGTGCAGTATATTCTCCAAAGTATACATTTTTGTCCTTCTCAGTTTATATATTTTAATGATCGCATGCACAATTATAAATTGTCTGTAATATAATCTAATGAGTTGCCTGAAAAATAGAATTATACGCTAATTGTTTTTTGGAAAATTGAAAGGGAAGGTTCAGGAAATGAGGAGGCTGTTCATATTCTTGCATATTTTGGTAGCTGTGGGCCTGCAAACTATGAGGAATTGGAGAGCTTATTGTCTGGCATTCGAGATGGTCGTTATCTCCGTGCACAGAATATGTTGTTGAAACTAAACAAATTGAAAATGCCTCTGAAGTGGGAACGCATTATAAAGATAGCAGGGAATGGAGTGGCTCCGGGAAGAGTTCATGTTGCTCGAGCCATGGTTGAAGCTGGCCATGTGGAAAACCTTAAACAAGCTTTTAGCAGATATCTGTATGATGGTGGGCCTGCATATGCTACGTAAAGAACATTGCTCTTTTGGAAATAATTGAAATTCATTACAGGATTTATATCTAACTAGATAGTTATGGTCTCTTTACACAGGGGTAGCGAGCCATCAGCAGAAGCTGTGGTTCAGTTAATTTCTCATGCTGGTGGTGTATCAGCATTGGCTCATCCATGGGCATTGAAAGATCCAGCTGCTGTTGTTAAGGGTTTGAAAGCCACCGGCCTTCATGCTATGGAGGTTTACAGAAGTGATGGAAAAATGGATGGTATAAATCTTAAAACTGAATGTTATGTTTTCTATGCTTGCAAATTGCAATAATGATGCTTATCCATTGTGAATTATAATTACTGTTACATATAGGTTTTTGGTAAATTGTGGTTTTTTTCCTCATCCTGCTTATATGTAATAAATTAATGGTTTCTTTAACAGTATTCAGTGACATGGCTCGTACTTATGACATTGCAAGGATTGGAGGGTCAGATTTTCATGGAAGAGGTGGTCATGATGAATCTGATCTGGGTAGTGTTAATCTTTCTGTACAAACCATCTATGAGTTCTTGAGGCTGGCTCGACCTATATGGTGCAATGCAGTAAGAGATATCCTGCTAAATTTTGCTGAAGAACCATCAGAGACTAATCTGGAGAAGCTTATGAGGTTTGGAAAGCCTGGCATTTTCAAAAGGTATTCTACTACCAACAGTAGCAGAGATATCGTTGATCTATGTTTATCTTCATGGATTACTGCTAAGGAGAGGGCGGACACTGAAATTGAGGCCATAATGCTAAAACTTATGGATACACAATGTTGTTAGCATGCATGTTGGCATCCAAATGAAACAGATGCTCTTGGGATTTGCCATAGTTTATGTTGCATGATCACATTGAGTGCTTCACCTCGAGGGTTTTCCAAACTCTAGCAATTTAGACCTTTCACTCCAACAAAGATTTTTGTCACTGCTGTTGATAGCTGAATGAAGCTTTTGAGGTACAAGTTGTATGACATGCACGGCAGATACTTTCTTATGATCTACATGTCTTAGAGGAATTCATGGCTACTGTTGTTTAGTTCTGTCGGAATACTTGTTCCTGCAGAAATAGATACTAGGTGTTTAACAAGTACCATGAAGTCTTGGTTAACTATTTATAATGATTTCTGCACTCTATTAGGTGTTCTATTTGCAAAATTTGCTTTGGTTGTTTTGCTGCCTTTTGTTTCTGTGATCTAATCCTGAGCTATATTAGTTCTTGATGCTAGATTCTTGCTTGCTGCCTTACAATTTGCATCTTGAGTGCATGGAATCACAATCCATACAGCTTCTCAAATATTATTTACAATGCAACAGTTGCATATCTTGTATTTCTTTTGTTCACTGCATTAGATGGTGTGGTTCGAGGATTATAATGCTGATAGGGTAGACAAGGAGTAGATTCCTGGAAATAAGTTAGAACTAGTTAATGGTAGATAGGAGTTTTCTATAGTTGAGTATGATTATTAGGTTTACCGTTACAAGAATCAATTATCTATTAGGGATATGTGTGTGATGTTCCATCTCTACTCCTCTCAAAAATTGTGGATTTTTTATTGAAAGAAATGTTGTTCGTTTATTCTGAAAAATGAAAAGAAAAATGCACGTGGCAATACGCATGCACATGTGTGTGCGCGCGCGCGCACACACATATTTAGATGTATATAGATATTCAACGAAGAATGACATAAAATGCTTTGATTTACATATTAATTGGGTATGTTACCACTTTAGCGTGTAGCAAATATCTTTATTCAATTCTAATGTTTTATTGTTACAATTTCCTCTATTACTACATTGATGACCTCAAATTCCCTAGGGTGCTAAGATGTAAAAAATTGCATTTTTTTGGTTAATATTTTATTTCAAGCAGCATCTATCCACTTGAATTCCTCTTCCTAGTTAGATTCAAATGAAGACACATCTCTGATCAAATCCCTCAAACATCGCACAAATTGTCATTTTCCATCAAACAATGTCTATCATTTTTTTATCCATATATTTTGCCAAAACTTCGGCAGAGAACTAAAGATAAGAAAGAAATAGTTATGGTACTAAATGTCATAAGCTTTATTGACGGTCTGATGGCCCATGAGTGAGGACCATAAGTGTAAAAGCCCAAACACAAATTGGCCCAAGTTTCACAAAATTAGGCCTTTAGAGGCGCCAGTCTCTTTCCATGGCGATGTGGATCATGAATAAAAGCTTTTTTTTTATTGTAGAAGTCTTTTTACTCAGCTTGTCATTCTTTATTTTTCTTTCTTCTTTTTATTTCCAAAAAGAAGTCTAGCAATTACGATGGCTTGATTAGACCACAAAAAATAGAATAAGAGAGATACCAATTTTTCCTCATTTCTGTATCTATTGTACGTAGTATTAGAAAAATATAAGTTTCTAGTTGTAGTCGTGTCTCGTGTGATAGTCATTATGAAATACAGCTCAATTTGAATTATTTGATACCATTCTAAATATTTTCTGATTGTAGTAGTGGCTTGTATCATAGCCATTATGAAATATAATTTGATTTGAGTTATTTGAGACCATTCTAAATATTTTCTAGTTGTAGTCGTGACTCGTGTTTCGTGTCATAGCCATTATAAAATTAGGCTCAATTTAGATTATTTGATATCATTTTAAATATTTTCTGATTGTAGTTGTGGCTCGTGCCATAGCCATTATGAAATACGGTTCAATTTGGGTTATTTGAAACCATCCTAAATATTTTTTAGTTGTAGTTGTGGCTCATGTCATAGCCATTATGAAATACGGCTCAATTTGGGTTTTTTGAGACCATTCTAAATATTTTCTGATTGTAGTCGTGGCTCATGTTATAGTCATTATGAAATAAGGTTTAATTTGGGTTATTTGAGACAATTTTAAATATTTTCTGGTTGTAGTTGTGACTCGTGTCATAGTAATTATGAAATACGGCTCAATTTGAGTTATTTGAGACCATTCTAAATATTTTCTGATTGTAGTCATGGCTCGTGTCATAGCCATTATGAAATAAGGTTTAATTTGGATTGTTTGAGACAATTTTAAATATTTTCTGGTTGTAGTCGTGACTCGTGTCATAGTAATTATGAATTACGGCTCAATTTGAGTTATTTGAGGCCATTCTAAATATTTTCTGGTTATAGTCGTGGCCCGTGTCATAGTCATTATGAAATATGGCTCAATTTGGATTATTTGAGACCATTCTAAATATTTTTTGGTTGTAGTCGTGGCTCGTGTCATAGTCATTATGAAATAAGGTTTAATTTGGGTTGTTTGAGACAATTTTAAATATTTTCTGGTTGTAGTCGTGACTCGTGTCATAGTAATTATGAATTACGGCTCAATTTGAGTTATTTGAGGCCATTCTAAATATTTTCTAGTTATAGTCGTGGCTCGTGTCATAGTCATTATGAAATATGGCTCAATTTGGATTATTTGAGACCATTCTAAATATTTTTTGGTTGTAGTCGTGGCTCGTGTCATAGCTATTATGAAATACGGCTCAATTTAAATTATTTGAGACCATTCTAAATATTTTCCGATTGTAGTTGTGGCTTATGTCATAACCAATGTGAAATACAATTCAATTTGAATTATTTGAGACCATTCTAAATATTTTCTGATTTTAGTCGTGGCTCGTGTCATAGCCACTAGACCATTCTAAATATTTCTTGTAAAATATTAGATGCAATTAGAAGGCAACAGTCAATGATTAAAAGGTCAACATTAGGGGTCTTCTACAACTTACAAACTAATTGCCATATGAGAATATATGACCTTGGACCACACCTTTAAGGGCAGGTACATGAAATATGGGATCCCAAGATTCTTAACCTAAGCCCTAAGCAATCAAACTACACCTTCCCTTTCTTTCTCCAAGCCATTGTTTGAGATGCCCAAATGCACCAAATTTAGTTTAACACAAGATTCACATGCTAATGGAACTTCCAAGCTCCTTCTTCCTTTTTTTCCTTCTTGAGTTGGCTCCGAAAAGCTTGAAAAACACTCGAAAAAACACGAAACTATATGCCATGAAAGAAACTACATGCATCGTGAGAAAGAAAAGAGAAAGAAGAGAAAAAGAAGAAAGAAGAAGAAGAAAAAGAAACTTTTGAAGTTTGATTCTAAATGTTCTTTCTTGAGGAATCGAATGACTAGTTATGAGTCATGGCTTTCTTGGTTGTTTGCCCATGCAAATATAATGGACAAGCTCTTCCAAGTGATGGTGTACCTAAATTTCTAGAGTTCTTGCCAACTTTGAATGGAATAATTAACCGAAAAAAGCAATTATTTTTTCTTTTTTGCAGAATCTTTGTTCTTGAGCGTTGATTGATTGAAAGGGAATCAGAATCCTGGAAAAGAAAAAAAAACATGTAATTTGCTTGTAAAGCAGTAGAAATTCATCTTTTATGACATTCATCTTTCAGGCGTAGAACTAGATTTTTCATTATTTTTTAGATTTATTAAAAAAATTCAGATTTTCAGTTTTCCTTGAATAATTGAGAGCATATAAATGATTACTTTTTGCAATTATTTGTTTTTATTAAGAAAAATGAATCATGTCAATTTAATAATAAAAAATAATGAAGTGCCATCAACCACAGTTACTTGTCTTAGTCATCAAAACAAATAAATAAATGAAAAATAATTTTTTTTGGTAAAAAATAAATGAAAAAGACTTGAAACTTATAGCTGCACGTTCGTAAGACGAGTCCCTCTCAAGTCAGCAAGAACCCCACGCCGATGCACCAACCCAATACAAACAATTTTTTTTAAAAAAATAATAACAAAACCTCCAACTTTACAAATAACCCCCCAACTCCCATAAAAAAATTCCGAAAAAGCCAACGAAAAGTGCCGCCCAAAATGGCTTCTTTTAGGGCCTAACCCATATAATTACGCCACATGCCGCTTAATGATTCGCATAATCACGACTTCCGACTCCGAAACAGCGAAACCTCGGCGACATACCTGGTCGCAGCAAATGTCGACGGATCGTCATTAATTAAAATTTAATTGTTTTTTAACTTTGTTGATTAAGTCTTGGGTTTGTAGCGGCGATCCGTACCAGGTGGCGGGACAGTCCTGGACACGTAGGGGAAGTGGTTGGGTTGGGCCAGGATTCAGGAGGGCAAATTGGGAAATAGCCGACTTTATGGACCGACCCACCAGAAAGATGGCCCTCGGGTTATGCGCTCGCTTTCCCGTGCGCACGTTTGCCCTCCTCGCACGTGCGCCCCATTCATTAATCAGAAAAAAATAAAAAATGTTGAGCTACGGCGAGATAAAAAGGTGAAAAATTATCAAATGTTGCTATCACAGCGGAAAATTCAATGAGTAAAAAGAGAAATACACGAGAATATTCTCTGAGATTCCAAATCAGTTGAAATGGGGTTTAGAAAACAGAGCTAGGGTAATTTTTTAAAAAATATTAATTCTTTTTTATAAATTTAAATTAATATTTTTACTTATTTTTGCAGAAAAATATCAATGTAAACGATAGAATATTAAAATTTTTAATAGTCAAGTCAAAAATATCATCGCGAGCCAAACATCATATTATCATAAAAATTTAATTCAGTTACCCTGTGATGGAAGGATCGGTCGATGGAAACAAGTGAAATGGGGCCGACCCTGGGCCCGGTCTGTTGAATGAGGAGTGTACACGTGTGCGGGAGGATTCTTTTCGAATCGGGTGCAATCATATGCGCCCTTCCCTCTATCCTTCTAGAACCCCACCCCGACCATTATTGTCACATCTTCATCCAAACATCGCGCCCCACCGTACGATGGAATCCCGCCCCATCTTCCCTCGGTATCTGGCCCACAAATCTGAATGCAAAACCAACGGCCACGATCGATCCCACGTTGCATTCCATTTCCTAATAAAAGGAAACCGCAAGCGGCCGGACAGGCGGAGAGAAAGGCCGAGCTGTCGCGTCGATTTGAATAAGATACGTGTCGTGCCGGGGGGCGCTGTATCGCTGGCTTGCAGCCAAGTGTCCGGCGACGAGGAGCGCGAGGTACAACAAGAGAAAAAGAGGATTGGCCAGAACACAGAACGGGAACCAGAGGGCAGGGAACTTTCGAGTTTCTGCGCGCGGTTCGTTGCACCGGTTGTCTTTCCAGTCTTCCGAACCAGATACTCTTCCGCTAAGGGTTCGTCGAGATGCCATTTAGCTTGACTAATCACGGCGATCGTATTAATTGTGTACGTAAAGTATTTGCGCACGGATGCTTCTTCTTAAGCCGCGGATACAGACGAACGATCTTCGCGGGACATTCTCGGATACACCGTGCCGTCACTGTCTTCCAAAGACGAACAAAGAAAGAGAGAGACTAGCTCCTAACCAGATGTTTTGGTTAAAGCAAATTTGACCTCTGCAGAGTATCGGAGCTTGATTGTGACGAAGAGAGGCTTAAAGCAACCCGAGAATATTTGGCTAATGTGAGAGCGAGTTTTCCATTGGTTCACGAGTAGCAAACGTGTTACTCATAGGATTCATAGATGTGCATCACCAAGTTAAAAGTCATACGACAGATTGCTTGATCGTTCAAAAATAAATGAACGCATAAATAAATTTTTTGGCTCTATTCTTTACTCTTTTTTAAAAATAATTGAACGTGGTCAATTTATGACATTTTATTAGATTAAATATATATTCCCAAAATATAATACTTAATATGTAGAATATTATCTATTAAATTTTTTTATAATTAAATCATAATATTTTCTTTAAATTTCTCATTCGCCTGGTACTTACCGCCGTTCATCCAGTTGTCATGGCAATATCATGCTTTCCTTCGCTTTCATTATCTTTATTTAGCCATCAAAGGACACTTGTTAAACAAAAATTTCTCCCAAGATTTCTTGTGGTTTTCTTCGTCCAGGGACAACAAAATCTAATTATTTATTCCATGAAATACCAATTATTTACATTCTAATTCAACCTAGATCTAGACCACACTAAAATTAAAATCAATAAAAAAGCAAAAATTTCTAAATACACCCTTTAATTTTTTCAGTTAATCAATAGCCCTCTCCAATTTTTGAAATTCTCAAAAACCCCCCTTCATTAGTAACTATTAGTATAAAAAAAAACACAAAAATACTATAGTATACTATATATAATAATATATAAAATATTATAATAATATTATAATAGGATGTGAATATATAATAGTATTATAGCAGTGCTATATTGTAGCAAATAATATATATTTATAAATTAGCTATTATAATAAAAAATATATGTTCTCCACAACCGTATATGATTATTTTTTATCATAATAATTAATTTATAATTATATATATTTAGTTTTAGTGATTTTATTTTTTTTATTTATATTAATTTGGCTTTGATCATTTTATTTTATTTTTGTTTATATTGAGTTATGGACCGTTTGGTTAAATTCCTAATGTGGAATTAAGGAATTCGTGAATTCTTTCAATTTTGAGGAATTGAGGGACTTGTTGGAATTATTCAATTTTGATGTTTGGATGAATATTTTTAAAGTAAATTTGGGAATTAACTAATTCCCTCAATTTTGAAAAATATGTTTAATTTAATATTAATTTTGATACAAAATACAAAAAAAATATAAATATAACTTACAAAAATAAAATATATACTATTTTTTAAAAATAATGCTTTATTTATAAATAAATAGAATAATAATATATATTTAATATTAGAAAATGGTAAGTTAATCAAAAAATTAAGATAAATTTTAAAAATGGCCCAAAAATAAAGAATTCTATAATTATAATATACTTAATTTAGGATTTATTTAATTTTTTGTTAAATAGTTTAATAAATGTAAAATACATATTTTCTTAGAAACATAAATTACTATTTTAAAAATTAATATAATTATTATATTTTTTCAATATTATTATTTTTAAAAATTGATATAACAATAATAATTATTATATTTTGAGAATTAATTATTATATTTTTATTAATAATAATATAATTTTTTTAAAAAATAAGATAATAAAATTAGTTTAGGATTTATTTATTTTATTTTAGCTAACAAGTTAAATAATTTGATAAACTAAGCAAATTATAATTTTTAAAAAATAATTTTTTTTAGTTAAATAAAAAATTACAAAATGTTAAAATTAAAAAAAGGAAATTAATTTAAAATAAATAAATTTTAAAAAAATGGCCTAAAAATTTTATAACTTCATCATTTAATTTGTGAATACACCTCAATTCCTAAGAATTGTGTGAATTCCTCTCAAAATTTTTGAAATTCAAAATTAGAATTGAGAAGAGATTGGAATTGTCCAATTCCCTCGATTCCAAGTTTTGGAAGTAAATCAAACACCGGAAATCGCTACTTCAATTCTCTAATTCCCTCAATTCTAATTTTCTAGAATTGATCCAAACAAGGGTTATTTTTTATCATAACAAAAATAGTATTATTACAATTTTCAAAATATTATTGCAGTAATTGCTACAAATACTATTACAATATCTTCTACAGCTCTGTTATAAGTATCTATTAAGTACCTTAATGATACTATATTACCATTAGTAATGGCATGGGTCAAAATAGAATATTTACCGCATCAAAGTAATTAATGAGAAATTCAAAAATTGAAGGGACTATTCGTGAACTGAAAATTTTTCAATGTTAATCGGGGAATTTTTCCAGAAAAAAGCCACAAAATCAAGAAAAAAATGAGCTTCCTTCGTCACATGAGTCGCATCAACAGCACATGCGAACTACACAACAGCACAGCCACGTCAGCAAAAAAAGAGTTCAGCATCTGGTTTTGGGCCACCTGGGCTGGCCTCATGTTTTCCTAGTCTTCCCGTGGGCCGTTCCGGGAACGAGGAATTCCAGGTCACGGACTTCGCCGGACGGAAAGCGACGTTCCATCCCCCACCCAACCCTAACAGCAAACACCAGGACTCCTTCCTCCGCTTCCGCTGGGCCCCACACAGATACACGCCTGCGAACTAGACGGCGTCATCTTGCCGTCGCAGCGATCCCATGGGCCCCAATTCCACAGGGCACAACCCTGTCGGATTTTGTCCGTTTCTGTCTCCCCGCAACTATAAAAAACCACCAACAGCTCGAGCTCCCCAACCAACTTCCGAGACAGAGCAGCAACAAGCATAGAACAGAGCAGACCGTGTCTCTGCTCTCCTCCTCCTCCTTCTTCTTGCTCCTAGCATTCATTGTGTAGTAAGGAGATGACAAAGAAAAGCGTTGTGGTGCCGGAGATGCTGCCGTACCCGCCGCTTCCGCCTCCCTGGAGCGGGAGCGGCAGCGGGTTTCGGAAGTGGTTCGTGGCTAACCTTGAGGTCGGAGGCAATGCGGTGTGGGTGGAGTCCATGAAAGACTCCTCCCCGACTCACGTCAGGGCTGCTAGTGTTGCAGCTCCTCTCGCATCCCCCGTCGCCGCCGCCGCCACTCAGGATGACGACTACAATGCGTGGATTGTAAGTGTGGAGAAAGTCCTTCTCTCTTGTTTCTACAATTGAGCTTGTGCAGTGTGCTCACGGTGTTGGTATTCTGCAGGCGAAGCACCCGTCCGCTTTGCACCAGTTTGAGGAGATCATCACCGCGTCGGCGGGGAAGCAGATTGTCATGTTTTTGGACTACGACGGCACGCTGTCGCCGATCGTCGACGATCCCGATCGTGCTTTCATGTCTGATGCTGTAAGCTTCAGCACTCAGCATGCTTTATGTTTCTCTTTTCCAGTGTTTCTTCTAACATGTTTTTGCATTTCGGGCATTGGTTTCAGATGAGAACGGCGGTGAGAGACGTCGCGAGGCATTTCCCGACTGCCATCGTTAGCGGGAGATGCATAAGAAAGGTACATTCCCCACGAGCGCCTAGAAGAACTCCTTTTCTGCCTCTCCAAATACTAAGTTGTGTTTCTTTTAACATGGTTAGGTATACAAGTTTGTGAGATTAGCAGAGTTGTACTACGCAGGCAGCCATGGCATGGACATCAGAGGCCCTGTTAAGGGCACCAAGAACCCAAAATCCAAGGTATTAACTCTCAAACTTCAATCTTTGTACTAGTTTTCCTATCCTTAATCGATGTTAAATGTTGAAACTAATATGATAATCTCCATTTCAGGCAACAGCTGTGCTGTTTCAGCCAGCCAGTGAGTTCTTGCCAATGATCAATGAGGTAGTTGGCAGTATATTGTTCTTGTTTCAATTGTTGTACGTTTGCTAGAACAAATGAGATGACCAATTCAGTCTTCAGGTTTTCAAGACATTGAGGGCGAGAACCAGGTCCACACCAGGCGCCAAAGTGGAGAACAACAAGTTCTGCGTCTCAGTCCACTTCCGCTGCGTCGACGAAATTGTACTGCAAAAGCTCATTCTTCTTCTTCTGTAATCTCCCTGATAAACTTGCATACAAACTCTGAATAAAAATCTGCTCTTTTTCATCGGTTTTTTGATAGAGTTGGACCTCATTGGCTGAAGAAGTCAGATCAGTTCTGAAGGAGTATCCAAAGCTAAGGCTAACTCAAGGAAGAAAGGTGTGACTAATACTTAGTTAAAAACTTAATCACCTTAAGTTCTTCTGAAAAATTATGTGATTATGACATTGGTCTGTATGGCTTCTTGACTTTAAAGGTGTTGGAGATCCGCCCTACTATTAAATGGGACAAAGGAAAGGCTCTAGAGTTCTTGTTGGAGTCACTTGGTGAGCCATACAAATATAGTTTCGTGAATAATAAAATATTAATCTGGTGTTAACCATAATCAATGGAGATAAGAGTCAACATCTCTTCCTTTCTTTCTCCATAGGATTTGCAGATTGTGATGATGTGTTGCCTGTCTACATTGGAGACGATCGCACTGATGAGGATGCTTTCAAGGTACTGATTATTTGTTTAATTTTCTGTTAGATTATGCATGAACATAATCTGAATTGTTTACTCACTTGATTTTAAAATTGATGAAGGTATTGCGCGATAGAGGACAAGGCATTGGCATTCTTGTTTCAAAGTTTCCAAAGGAGACCAGTGCTTCCTATTCACTGCAAGAGCCTACTGAGGCAAGAATCAGTCCCCATTTTTCTTCATTTTCTTCGACGCAATTGAAAGATTTAGTTAATGACGATGTTCTTGTTGATATTTTCGTCTAGGTTATGGACTTTTTGCATCGCCTCGTAGAGTGGAAAGCCGAGATGTGAAGCTAATATTAGGATGTAAATAAGATTATCTAATCACCCTTGGGTAAATATAGGGTGTGCGATTGGATGGACTATTTCGAGTTATAGAATCTTTCTTTTTCTTCCTATTTTTGTTCTCTTTTTTGATAATGTAATGTGATGGAAAGGAATGTAAAATAGCTTTCTCTGACCGAAGAACCCTAGTCTTGCGACTATTTTGTATGAAATAGAGTTCTTTGGTTAATGTCAAGTGGTCTTTGATCCACTAAAAAATTTGGTTAGGTAACGCTGTTTCTGTTTGCCTGTTCCATACAAGACATGTGGACAAGCTTGTCTGCAAGTACTCAAATTTTTTACACTGATCGTGTCTGTACCGTTTGGCTAATTTTTACTCCTAACTGAAAGTTCTGTATGATCATAATAGTCTCCAAAATCGCCCTAAAATACACAAAAAAGATCATTGGAAGCATGTCACATAATTTTTTATTTTGAAATAGGTTCAACTTTGGTTATTCTCTTTGTTTATTCGGTTGTTTTGGTTGTTAGAGCATTTCTGAACTTCGGACAACCGTAGAAGAAACGATGCGAAATACTTTGAATATTTGAAAGCACAAGGAATTAAGAATATGACTTTGAACTGAAACTGAATAAGTTCTCCACAAGCATGTGAACTGCTAATTCTTGAGACCTTAGTGAACCGAAAAGCAAGCAACAAATGCTTTCAGACTGAAGGTTACAAATAAAATATCAAGTTCACATATGGTTCTGTCTGTCTGTTTTCATGTCTGGGTTTGCTGCGAGGATTCTTTTTCTCACTGAAACGATCGTGTACTTAATTTGCATTCAATAATCGAATTTCGTATTGTTTAAGGTCAGTTTTCAATTTGTAGAACCGCCGAACTGGGATGTAACTGCTAATTATTTCTAATTCAGAATGAATAGTTTCGATCCGTTCAATTTTTGAGTCTCTCCCACTTTGAGACATGTCCAGCATTGTTTGCATCAGCCATACAAGGATTCTAAACGTACGCATTCTGTGCTTGAATTTAGTAGACTTGGAGCAATACCCTTCACATAAAATGTTTCACTTCAGTGGCAGGTGAAAAATCGCAAAGGCAGCTGTGGTCTTACATTTTCTCCATTCAGCAGAACAAACTGTCAAATTGCAGCAGTTTTCGATACAAAACCATATGGATAAGAAACTACTTCTTGGAGCAAGTTTCTCCAGAATCCATTCACAATATTTGGCATCGCATTCAAGCCAACGAAACTGGAATATCGACCGGTTATCGAGGAAACGCCACTGAAGGAAGCAGAAAGGCAGTAACTTCACTTCCCTCGCTACTACTTGGAAGGTGGAGTTTCTGACATTATTCTATGAACATATTGCCGACATTATGTGCCACAAGTTCCCAATTCATCAAATGACGGAGCTGGCCTGTATGCTCCCCATAGGCATTGAGATTGACGTAGAAATCCTGAAATCAATGTGCTAGAAAAGATCCTTTCCAATAGAATAAGAAGTGCATCCATTATAGGGCGCACGGAATCGATTCTAGCGAGACTTTATGTGTGAATATTGTAAGAAATTCAAGGAACATGTCATTGATAATCCAGAAACATTTATGTCAGATCTTTGAGAAAAATGAAGAACACGGAAGCGTACCTGATTCCATTGGGTAGATTAAAGAAGCCTGAAACCCGAGCAAGTCCACTGCGCTTCGGCTGCGAAGAAGGCGAAGTCACCGGAGGCGGTGCTTAGGGAGAAGATGGCGGCGCTGAAGGAGTTAGGTTTTGGGAGAAGGTCTTCTGACTGTTTGGAATTTGATGACTGATGGATGTCCAGGGTTTCTCAATCCCTTTTCCTTTATATACTAAATTCCACAGTCAGGGACCACACCCATAAATCTTAATGGGTTAACCATACCCATAAATCTTAATGGGTTAATTGTTAATTAGTCCATCAATAATTAACAATTAAACCCCAGAATTCTACACATTTACAATTTAGCCACCACACTTATATTTTAGATGACAAAGACCCTAAATTAAATAGATCACCTCAATTGGGTCCTTATACCATATAATAGAAATATATACACAATAATTTCATGCAATACATGTACGTCTACATGTCCTTATGCATAAATGTACATGATTTATAGTCCAAATTCTAACAATCTCCCACTTGGACTATATATAACCATGTACATATAACTTCTATTGCATATACATCTCTACATCTTTAATGTGTATACAACTAGAAAAGTCATCTAAACCGATTCCGTCCATTAGTCTCACTAACACAAGGACTAAAGAGGCAGTCGTTGCTATTGTTTGCAACTAAACCCACATTAATCTCATGCATCAATTTAACTAAATGACATAAATCAAGTGTGGATGTGTAGCATGGAAATTACATGTAATGTGATCTGCACATGCCTATTTCCAACTGGTCCAACTTTAACCAAATGACATCAAAATTCAGAGTAAACAATGAAAACTGAAAATAACTAAATAATTTATTAATGTCATGACATTAAGTACAGTACCAAGCATAAATAAAAATACAAACTCCCACTAAATCAAATGGCATCAAATGCAACAACACCCATATTTGTAACATGATCATGAAAGGCCTTGGGTGCTAATGCCTTAGTGAGCGGATCTGCAATCATAGAGTTTGTTCCCACATGCTCAATACTAATGAACCCACTCTGAATTCTTTCCTTCACAACAAGGAACTTAATATCTATATGCTTAGATTTTGAAGAGCTCCTGTTGTTATTTGAGTACAAGACTGCTGCTCTACTGTCACAGTGCAACTTAAGTGGCCTTTCAATACCATTAACTATTTGCAGTCCTGAAACAAAGTTTCGCAGCCACATAGCTTGATTAGATGCCTCATGACAAGCTACAAATTCAGCCTCCATAGTGGAAGATGCAACGAGTGTTTGTTTGGCACTCTTCCATGAAACTGCACCTCCAGCTAGCAGAAAAAGATAGCCAGATGTCGATTTACGACTGTCTTGGCATCCAGCAAAATCGGAATCAGAAAACCCAATGATGTCAAGTCTATCCGACTTCCTATATGTGAGCATTAAATCCTTTGTGCTTTGTAAGTATCTGAAGACTCTTTTGGCTGCTACCCAATGTTCTCTTCCTGGATTAGCTTGATATCTACCAAGCATTCCAACAATATATGCGAGGTCCGGACGAGTGCAAACCTGCGCATACATAAAGCTCCCTACCACTGATGCGTAAGGAATATTTTCCATAAACTTGGAATCAATATCAGTTTTGGGACACTGGTTCAAACTAAATTTATCTCCTTTAGATACGAGGGTATCATGTGGCCTGCAATTTTACATGCTAAATCGTTTTAATAGACTTTCAATGTAACCCTTCTGTGATAATCCTAAAACTCCTCGTGAACGATCACGATGAATTTGGATCCCTAATACGAAGGATGCTTCACCAAGATCTTTCATTTTAAATTGTTCCGAAAGAAATTTCTTGGTTTCTCGAAGCAGTTCTACATCACTACTAGCAAGCAAAATATCATCCACATATAAGATTAAGAAAATAAATCTACTCCCACTGAACTTATGGTATACACAATATTCAACAGGGTTCACTTTAAACCCAAATGAGAGAACAACCTGATGAAACTTTTGATACCATTGACGGGAAGCTTGCTTAAGCCCATAGATGGATTTCTTAAGTTTACAAACCAATTGGCCAGATTTGTTGGAATCCAACCCCTCCGGTTGTAACATATAAATTGTTTCCTCAATGTCTCCATTAAGAAAAGCGGTCTTTACATCCATCTGATGTAACTCAAGATCAAAATGCGCTACAAGTGCCATGATGATCCTAAAAGAGTCTTTCAAAGAAACTGGAGAGAAAGTCTCGTTATAGTCAATGCCTTCCTTTTGGGTGAATCCTTTGGCGACAAGACGAGCTTTATATCTTTCTACATTACCTTGTGAATCCCTTTTGGTTTTAAAAATCCATTTACAACCAATAGGTTTCACACCTTCAGGCAATGAAACAAGATCCCAAACGTCATTATCTTTCATGGATTGCATTTCCTCACCCATGGCATTAATCCACTTTTGAGAGTTGGAACCATTGACTGCTTCATGGAAGGTGAGTGGATCCTCTCCCTCTAAGCCAATGTTATTATCATGTTCCTGAAGAAAAACAACATAATCATCTGAAATTGCTTTTCTCCTTTCTCTAGTGGATCTTCTTAAAGGCACAGGCTCTTCTTGAATTTGAGTATGTTGAGTTTGATCCACATTTTCCTCATGTATAATGGATTGAGGAATAACTGGATGATCTTGATGAGTTGGAAGTTCAGCATTGTCTTGGATTTGTACCGGATGTTGTTGAATCATGTTAGGAATGAAAGCTTGATCATGATCAACAACTACTGCAGGAAAAGGAATATTTTCCAACTCCTCCTCAAACACAAAACCTTTAACATTATCTTCCCCCCCAAACTCAACATCCTCAAAGAATCGAACATTTCCCGTCTCAAAAAAAGTTCTTGTTTTAGGATCGTAGAATTTAAATCCCCGCGATCTTTCAGCATATCCTACAAAATAACTACTAACAGTTCTTGCATCCAGTTTCTTTTCATTTGGCTTATAAGGCCTTGCTTCAGTTGGACATCCCCAAACTCGTAAGTGCTTTAAGACAGGTTTCTTACCCGTCCATAACTCATAAGGGGTTTTGTTAGCAGCTTTTGTAGGAACTCTATTGAGAATATACATTGCGGTCTTTAATGCATCTCCCCATAGTGAGTGAGGTAAAGTTGTACGACAAATCATACTTCGTACCATATCCTTAAGGGTTCTATTTCGTCTCTCAGCTACACCATTCATGTTCGGAGAACCCGGCATGGTGTATTGAGGAACGATCCCACACTCACTAAGAAATCTAGCAAATGGACCTGGACGTTGTTCACCTGATCCGTCGTACCTTCCGTAGTATTCACCACCACGATCAGATCTTATAACCTTAATTGATATACCATGTTGGTTTTCAACTTCGGCTTTGAACAACTTAAAAACATCCAATGCTTGTGATTTCTCATGAATTAAATATAGGTAGCCATATCGAGAGTAATCATCTATGAATGTGATAAAATATTGTTGACCATTCCAAAAAGCTGTAGGGAACGGTCCACAAATATCTGTATGTATCAAGTCTAAGACTTCCTTAGCTCTCTCAGCTCCTACTTTGCTCTTATTTGTAGTTTTTCCCTTTATACACTCAACACAAATATTATGATATGAATCATCAAGTTTTTCAAGAATTCCTTCTGACACAAGTCTGTCAATTCTCCTTTTAGAGATATGACCCAAACGCTTATGCCATAATTTAAAGGAATTTTCATTTGAAAATTTGCGTTTAGTGCCTTTTGTTTCAGTATTATGGGACTCACTGTATGAACTTTCTATATGAAGCAAATAAAGGTTGTCATTATCAGTTAAATGACTGGTTCCATACAACACAGAATTAAAATAGATATCGCATTTTCTATTACCAAATGAACAAACAAATCTTTCTTTGTCCAAAATAGAAATTGATATCAAATTCCGTCTAAAAGACGGTACAATAAATGTGTTATTTAATTCTAAATAAAAATCAGTACGTAATAACAACCGAAAAGTCCCAATGCCCACAACTTCAACCCCTTTTCCAGCCCCCATATAGATGTACTTCTCGTCATCATTTGGCTGTCGGGAGTTCAGGCAACCCTGCATAGATATACTTATGTGAGTTGTGGTAGCTGAATCCAACCACCAAGTATATCTAGGTACTGAAACTAAATTAACTTCTGAATTAACAAGAGCAAAAAATGTACCTTTCTTCACTCGTCAAGCGTGAAATTTGGCACAATCTTTCTTAAAATGGGAAGAGTCCTTGCAAAAGAAGCATTTTTTTCCTTATGTCCCTCGGACGTATTTTTCTGCTTCTTTTGCAGTTCTTTCACCGCAACATCTTTAGTTTTTCTCTTCTTGCCTTTTCCGTAAGAAGATGATGCCAAATGAGTACTCTCGGTTTTATTGTGTTTCATCATGTCTTCCTCTTGCACTAAATGAGAAATGAGCTCATTCATTGTCCATTTCTTCTTCTGACAATTATAGCTCACTTCAAATTGACTGAATTGCGGAGGAAGAGAAATCAACACTAAATGAATGAGCAAGTCTTCCGAAAGCTCTAATTTTAGTGTTTTTAATTTTCCTGCAAGATTAAACATTTCGAGAATATACTCCCTTATGTTCCTGTTACCCTTGTACCTCATGGAAACAAGTTTTCTTAAGACCGTACTTGTTTCCGCCTTATCGCTTTTCATATAGCGCTTTTCAAGGGTTTCAAGGAACCTTTTAGCATCAGTCTCCTCATACATAGTGTCCAAAAATGTCTCTGGGATAGCATTTTTCATTATCATAAGACTCAAGCGGTTAGAGCGTTCTCACCTCTCAAAAGTTCTCCTAAGAGGTGCAGGACGTGGCTCCCTCAATGCTAGGTCAAGTTTCATACATCCCAAGACTATAGTTACCTTATTTTTTCAAGTCTTAAAATTGCTCCCATTGAGCACTGGAATGCCATTGATATTGGCAGTGACAGCAAAAGCATTCACAAAGTCAACTGAAAGAGAACAAAAATTCAAAACACAATCTGCTCACAAAAAGGAATTAAATCCCATCTCAAGATACCTAGCACAACATTGAAATTAAGTCTTTGGACAAAATTCAATTTGTAAGTGGTACTCTTGGTGTGACAATTAAATATTGACAATAAAGTCCTGTCAAATAATAAGCCTTTCTTTAGACCGACTTATTACCCACATGGATAAAACCAAATAATTGTCACATATTTATTACCACAAATATGCTTTAATTTCTGCCAAATAATAACCTTCCTTTGGGCCGGTTATTACCCGCATGAAACTTCAAGTATGTAATGTCTGCTTTAATTTTGACCAAATAATAACCTTCCTTTGGGCCGGTTATTACCCGCATGAAACTTCAAGCATATAATGTCTGCTTTAATTTCGGCCAAATAATAACCTTCCTTTGGGCCGGTTATTACCCGCATGAAACTTTAAGCATGTAATGTCTGTTTTAATTTTGGCCAAATAATAACCTTCCTTTGGGCCAGTTATTACCCGCATGAAACTTCAAGCATGTAATGTCTTCCTAATATTTTTAGTTTAATTCAATCTACACAATAGAGGTTACTTTGGCAACATATTGCTTGAACCAAATTAAATTAAAAATATTAGTAACTGAATCCATCATTTGAATTAAACCAAAACCATAATCAACTTAAAACTAAACTTAAACCAAAACCAACTTTAAATTAAACCAAAACCAAAACTAATCATCTTCTCCATCCTCAAACCCTAATCCGCTGTTTCTACTGCAGCCGCCGCCGCCAGGCCATCACGCCGTCCGGCCGGCGCGCAGTCACGTAGCCACCGCCGCAGCCCTAGCCGCTTGCGCAGCAGCATGCCAGCGGACCCGCACGCCGCCACAGCCCGAGCCGTCGGCGCAGCAGCATGCCAGCGGACCCGCACGCCGCCGCAGCCCGAGCCGTCGACGCAGCAGCATGCCAGCGGACCCGCACGTCGCCACAGCCCGAGCAGCCTGCAGCACATGCCAGCGGACCCGCACGCCGCCGCAGCCCGAGCCGCCTGCGCAGCAGCATGCCAGCGGACCCCGGCCTACGTGGTCGTGCGCGCGCCACCGGCCGCTCCCGACGGGTCCGTGCTGCCTGCGCACGACGCCTGCTCGCATCAGCGTCGCACGCTACCGAACCGCACGCCGCCGCCTCCGCTGCCGGCCGCCGGAGCAAAGCGGACGATCGGGGAAGAAGATGGAGATTTTTTTTTTTTTTTTTTTAAGTCTAACACTAATTTTCTATTCTCAAAAACCCAACATGAAAATTGGCTCTGATGCCAATTGTAAGAAATTCAAGGAACATGTCATTGATAATCCAGAAACATTCATGTCAGATCTTTGAGAAAAATGAAGAACACGGAAGCGTACCTGATTCCATTGGGTAGATTAAAGAAGCCTGAAACCCGAGCAAGTCCACTGCGCTCCGGCTGCGAAGAAGGCAAAGTCACCGGAGGCGGTGCTTAGGGAGAAGATGGCGGCGCTGAAGGAGTTAGGTTTTGAGAGGAGGTCTTCTGACTGTTTGGAATTTGATGACTGATGGATGTCCAGGGTTTCTCAATCCCTTTTCCTTTATATACTAAATTCCACAGTCAGGGACCACACCCATAAATCTTAATGGGTTAATCATACTCATAAATCTTAATGGGTTAATTGTTAATTAGTCCATCAATAATTAATAATTAAACTCCAGGAATTCTACACATTTACAATTTAGCCACCACACTTGTATTTTAGATGACAAAGACCCTAAATTAAATAGATCACCTCAATTGGGTCCTTATACCATATAATAGAAATATATACACAATAATTTCATGCAATACATGTACGTCTACATGTCCTTATGTATAAATGTACATGATTTATAGTCCAAATTCTAACAATATTGTATTGCCAACTATGGACTATGCTAATTTGATGCCAAGTGGTTGGGAAGGAAGCCATGCCTGGCTCTAATCCAAGATTCTTAGACCTTCATTGGTCACATGACCCATTGCTATCCTCCCAAACGATCCCTAACTTTTGAAGGGGAAATAGCCACATGCATCTAGACTAATTTTTATCGAAAATACAAGTAATACTCGGAGAAATAACCTACGGAATGCAGCAAAGCCTTATGCTTCGAGCACGTATTATATCTTATTCAAAGGCTAGAGTTAACCATGTTCAACACATGTCACCGGCATTTGCTTGCTCGCCTTTTCTCTTGTTCGATCAGTAAAAAATTGTATTTTTCAGCGTGCGTGGGACTAAATCCACGGAGAAAATATATTGCCCTAAGGAAGGAAAACCACTTGTGATGAGCAGAGGGAACAGAGGCTTTCCACCAATGGCCACCATGGATCTCGGTCAGCCCCCCAAGTGAAAGAAAGAGTGGAATGCCAGCACCATTTATGTGTTTTACCCCAGAATTAGGTCATGAAAGGGAACCCCCTAACCTTTTGGTGTAAAGGCATCCCTCCATGGTTGGGGATGGAGTTGGATTTCCACTTCACAGAACCCCTTCATGCCCTGGCCTTCCCTGCGGACACCCGAACTCCTCCTTTCATGCGTGTAAAGTTGCCCTCTCCATTGCATTCTTCTCATCATTGGTGCCTGAACTCTTAAAAAAAAAAAAGCTAAGTCTTTGCCCTTCAACATTATTGGTGACAAAGATCTCCTTCCTTTTCCTTCTTTCTTCTTTCTTTCTTTCCTTCTCTTTTCGCCTGCGATTTCAACGAAACTCAGCTGGGTGTTTACGTGCATTAGTCAAATCCCCCGCGCAAACTACGGGTCCTGGCGCACACGTGTTGATACGAGGCGGCCCCCGGGGCCCATGGTCCCCTCCTCCGAGCCGAGGGGAAGGGGAGAGCTACTGCTACGAGAACTATTATGTCTCGCTTCCTACTGATTTGCTGCTCCCGAGTCAAATGGGGGGTTGCATGTGAGAGCGCATGCAGCTCCCCTGCGCATGGAAAAAGCAAGGTTTCCCCGAGCTTTCGGCTCGAAAAAAGCCTCGATTCTTCGGGTTTTTCGAGATTGTTTAGTTCTTGAAAAGGTCGAAGATCGACATGTTGTTCATGAACAATGCCACCTTTGATGACCAGATGTGTAACTTTTGAAGGCATAGTCAAATCAGGTGGATGGTTTGGTTAGCCACTGCATGCAAGCAGAATTTTTCTATGAAAAAGTTCTGCTTATTGACTATTGACTGAAAATGCATGCGCCCATGCGAAGTTCCAAGAAATTTCATCGCTTTAAAAAAATGTAAAGTATAAAAGAGAAACGAGTCCAGTTTAGAAACTGCGTGGTAATTTACAGAGCTCACCTGCCAAAGATGAAGCAAGTTTAATTTTAAATCTCAATATGTTATACCGGGATTTCAAATATTATTTGGTTATTGGGCTTCAATTGTTAAGATAAATAAATCAAAATAAGAATTGCTATTCTTAAAAAAGAAATTGACATTTATTTTGTAAATAATTAAAAAAGAAAAACTAAAAAGTTATGGGATCATACGAGAAAATTTTTTAGGTGCGTAGGAGAGTCATTATTGTCTAAGAGGTTAGACGAAATTAGCAAAGGAGGAGATCTCCAATTTACAACATGGTTGGAGACCATATTAATATAGGTGCCCCTAATTGGCATTATTGGATTCGTACCCTCTATTAAAACCACATCATGATAATTTGTTGGTTCATACTCATCATTGATTAAATTATTAATGCATGTATTTTATTTATAAATCTTGGATCAAAATTTATTGTCAAATTCTAGTATGTAGATAGGTTATGTTGAACCTTAAAACTTAAGTTAGATTTTAATCTATTTGAACTAAAATTTGATTTATAGATTATGTTTTTGTGATGAAAATGACAATGGCAACTTTCTGGCAACTTTCTGGCAACTTTCCAATGGTGCTCCGACGACCGATCGGTGATGCTCTAGTGACTGGTCGGCGGTGGTCCAGTGGTGGCCAGAGCTAGTTCGATGGCGGTGGAGATGAGGTTGAAAATGATTAATTGATTGATCTAGATTTTGATTTGGTTAATTTGAGTTGATCTAGACTTAGTTTGATTTTGGTTTTAGATTGGATTTGATTTTGGTTTTGAATTGGGTTTAATAGGTTTATGATTCTGACAATCTTAGAAGTTGTTTCTACAAAATATTAAAAAACTTAATTTGATATAACACGGAGAGTTTTCTATAAAATAATTAGATATCTATGTATCACTTATTTTTTGTAAGAATTATAGGTGTATTTTTAATCTATTGGTGTGGCTAAGTGTAAAATTTAGGGATAATTACGGATAACCCCCAGTAATTAGCCTTAATTACGCTTAACCCCTCGTAATTTCCGTAATTACCCCCACCCCCCTCAAATTCGAAAATATTTACCCACACCCCCTGATTGTTATTTAATCAAAATTTTGCCAAAAAATTCTGATTTTACCCCCGGTTATTTTACACATACACCCCTAAAAACTTATTTTTTTATATTTAACCCCCCGGAATTCGGTTTTTTGCAAATAACACCCCGAAATAACTCAGATTTACAAAAAAGTCCTCGAAATTCGAATTTTTACAAATAATCCCCGGGAAATTATTCCGATTTACAGAAAAATCCCCGAAATTCGGATTTTTGCAAATAACACCCCGACGCGGGCGGGAGCGGAGGCGGAATAAATTTTACAAATAAGTCATCGAAAGTTTCAAAAGTTAAAATTTAAAATTACAAGTTTCATATTGTACATTTACAAATAGACCCCTTCAATATTTTTATTTATAAATGTCTATATTTTCACATTAGATGGAGGCCGAGGCCGGCGCGCCAGCACGCGGGCGCGAACGGCCTCGGGCGGAACGGCCTCGGCCGTGGTCGTCCGCGCCCGGGTTTCGGCGCGCCTGCGCCCCGGCCTCCGCCTCCGCTCCCACCCGCGCAGGCCGGACCATCACCGGCCGGCGTCCGCGCTCGTGCGCCGGGGACGGAGGCCGAGGCCCGACGGCGCGCTGGACGGCCCACCGGCACGCAGCCGCGGACGGCCTCCGCACGCAAGATGGAGGCCGAGGCCGGCGCGCCAGCACGCGGGCGCGAACGGCCTCGGGCGGAACGGCCTCGGCCGTGGTCGTCCGCGCCCGGGTTTCGGCGCGCCGGCGCCCCGGCCTCCGCCTCCGCTCCCACCCGCGCAGGGTGTTATTTGCAAAAATCCGAATTTTGGGGACTTTTTTGTAAATCTGAGTTATTTCGGGGTGTTATTTGCAAAAAACCGAATTCCGGGGGTTAAATATAAAAAAATAAGTTTTTAGGGGTATATGTGTAAAATAACCGAGGGTAAAATCGGAATTTTTTGGTAAAATTTTGATTAAATAACAATAGGGGGGTGTGGGTAAATATTTTCGAATTTGAGGGGTGGTGGTAATTATGGAGATTAGAGGGGTTAAGCGTAATTAAGGCTAATTACGGGGGTTATCCGTAATTATCCCTAAAATTTACATATCAGAAGATCTGTGAGCGTAACTGACTAATATTAGGGGATTTATATAAAATATCCAATAAATAGTGATTTAAATCATTTTTTATTGCAGTAAACTTTATACATACTATTTAATTATAAAAAGGGGATTACTTGCATAACTAAACTTTCATCTTGCATAACTATTTCATTTAAATTCTAAATTTAGTGATTTAAAATATGTTAAAATCGTCTTTTCGAGTAGAACCCATTTTTGATCTGAAACCTTTGAAATTAACCTTTTAGCTAATCAATTTTTTATTAAATCATTTTTTTGAGTGAGATAGTTTTTTCTTTGGTTGTTTTCCATAGTTATTGGCAGTTGTTGAGGAGTTGATTTGATTCTCAGGACCACCTTATCTCCAGAGATAGATAGGCCAGTTCTGATGGCGTAATTCCCTTATGGGATTAGCGAGTTGTCAAACGTGATGACTACCGATCTCCGGGGATATAGGAAACATATTTTTTGTGACAAATGGACACCACTCACCATTTATGGAGAGTGTAGGTAGATACGACTCCCGGAGAGTTTTGAGAGTACGGCCACGTTGGGATTAGAGTTTTTTCTCGGGATGATTCGATTGTCATACATATCTCCCCGACTACACTATTGAATTATTAGTTGTTTATTTTTTTGGCTATTTGGTTGCATGGCTTTTCCGTCACTTGATTCTTGGCTAATATTGGGGTAGATACTTTTTCTTTCAGTTATTATGTATATCTCCATTGGAGGGCTGTGTGTTGAATATTGGTGACTTCTTTTTTCTTATTTATTGATTGTTCTTAATGTCATGCAATTGAGATGAGGGTATGAGAGTTACCTATTGAGTATGTTAACATACTTATGCGGTAATGCTTGTTTTTTTTCATGTGACAACGTTGGTGCTTGAACAATATTAGAGGATAATTGGTAAATACCAACTAGTTCGCTTATCATAGGTTGATCCTTTTTAAATAAATTATGGATTGTAATAAAGATTTATTTGTACATGATGTTATTTGGATTATTTACCTTGATCTATTTATGTTGAGAGTCATTTGTGTAAAATCCTTCAAGTCTTAATATGGATTTTCTTTACTTGTGTGTGCATTTCTATTGTGTTATTGTGATAGTTACGGGACAGGGTCATGTTTCGTTGCAAGCCTAATGATGGGTGGAGACAGGGCGTGACATAATCAAATATTAGTTAATGAATCATTAAGAATGATTAGTTTGTTGGTGTAGCAGGTCGCTGTTTCAAATCCGCCCAATTCTCAAACTAAGAATAAATGTTAAAATAATTACATTAGAAAAGAAAATTCAATACCGTAATAATAAACCTTAAATAAAGTTTGTAAGACCCAATAAGAAGACAATAAAATTAAAGGTCTGAAAATACGAAACGGAGCTAGGCATATGAAGAAAATAATTCTTAGGTAATTAAGAATAATTCTAAGGTGACTCAAAATAGGAGACTAATAATGATGTGTTGCATCAATCCTCTCCTCTTGAAGAAAACTCATCCTCGAGTTTTTTTACTACAAAGAGAACTAATTAGAGGAAAAATATTTGAAGATATCAACAATGTTGAAGGTGTTGAAAATATTCATATTAGTAGGAAAATCAATTTTGTAAGTATTATCACTAAATCTTCTGTAGGACACAAAAAGGTCTGAGCTTCTTGTCCTAGAGCTTACTGTAAGTGTCAGCTAGAAAATAATGCTTGCAGAGTTGAACCATTACCAAATCACCTTCATTGAATAGCTTAAGATACCTATGTTATCTACAACTATCTTGTAATGAAAATATGCATCCTCTAAATTCTTCTTGACCTCTTGATGAATCCATCGGATACGCTTTGCGAACTCTTCAGCGTTAGGGTTAACATCAAAGGAAGGAAAAAGGTGAATTAAATTAGTTGTAGACAAGTTCAAAAGGCATCTTCTTAGTAGAACAATTGGACATACTGTTAAAAACAAACTCAATTTGAATGGTGGCATCCCATTGCTTTGGCTTGTCTCCACTAATTGATTGAATCATATTGCCAAGAGTGCGATTAGTCACTTCAATTTGTCCATCAATTTATGAGTGGCTTATACTACTATACTTTAAAGAAGTATTAAATAATTTCTACAAAATTCTCCAAAAATAACTTAAGAATTTCATATCTACATTTGAAATAATGGAACAAGACACACCATACAGACGAACAATCTCTCAGAGAAAGAAGATAGACACATAATTAGCATCAGAAGTCTTCTTATAAGGAAAAAAGTGCACCATTTCGGAGAAATGATTGACGACAGTAAGGATTGAATCAGCACCATGTTGAGTTCTTGGGAGAACAAGAACAAAATCCATAGTCAAGTCTAGTCAAATCATCTCAAGAATAGGTAATGGTGTATAGAGGCTAGTATTTTGAGCTTGGCTCTTCGCCTTCTGACAAACTGGACAATGCTAAACGAAATGCCTTATATCTCGTTTGAGTTGGGGCTAGTAAAATCTCTCCTCCACTAAACTAATTATCTTGTCACAACCTACATGGCCTCCTAAACTTTCAACATGCAATTCTTGAATTAAGTATTCATATAAAAAGGAGCAAGGGATACATAATTGCATACCTTTGAATAAGAACCCATTCCGAATAAGAAAATCAATGACAAACTCCTTGTTATTACAATGTATCCATATATCACTGAAATTCTCATTAGGAGCATAAGCATCCTTCAAATAGTCAAATCTCACAACCTTAATTCTAATTGTAGTTAGTAAAAAGACATATCTAATCAATGCATCAGCTACTTTATTTTGTTGACCACGCTTATGTTCAATAACAAAAGTAAACTTTTGTAAGAAAGAAATCCATCGAGCATGCATTCGATTCATTATTTTCTGAGAATTAATGAATTTTAAAGCTTGATAATCCGTGAATAGGATGAACTCACGTTGAATCAAATAATGCTCTAATGCTTTAAAGTTCAAACAACTACATAAAATTCAAACTCATAAGTAGTCCACTGTTGACAAGAAATTCCATTGGACGACCCTCTTGAGACAAGTAATTTCAATTCCTAGAACTTATGCATCACATTCAACTTCAAATAATTTCTCAAAACTAGATAATGCTAATATAGGTGCACTATATAATTTAGCTTTTATTGATGCAAATCTGTCCTCTTGAGTCTTTCCCCATTAGAATTGGCCTTTCTTCAAACAATCAGTGATAGACGTCATAATCATGCTGAAACATCAAATAAAGCGCTTGTAAAAGTAGCTAAATAGTAAAAGCTTTAAACTTCATGCACAGTTTTAGGAGCTGGTCATTCTCTAATAGCTTTCACCTACGCCTCATCAATATGTATGCCATCTTTTCTCACTATAAATCCAAAGAATAAGAGATGGTCAATCATAAAGCTACATTTTTTAAAATTAATATATAGTTTATTAGCTTGTAAGGCTAAGAGAACTTTTCTGAGATGCTCTTCCTCATTCTTACTATAGATAAGGATATCATCAAAGTAAACTACCATAAATTTATCAATAAATGGGTGAAGAACCTGATTTATTAGCCATATAAATTCGCTTAGAGCATTGGATAGTCCAAATGGCATCACTAGCTAGTTGTAGAGGTGATCTTTAGTCTTGAAAGTAGTCTTCCACTCATCGCCAGGACAAATACAAATCTGGTGATATCCACTTCGTAAATCAAGTTTGGTGAGTACCACCGTACCTTCTAACCTGTCAAGCATGTCGTTAAGGCGTGGAATGGGAAAACAATACTTGACCGTTATTTTGTTGATAGTGCGGCTATTCATATACATTTGCCAACTCTCATCTTTTTTTAGGAATTAATAATGCAGGAACTGCACAAGGACTTATGCTCTCTCGAATCAAATCTTTAGCTAATGGCTCATCAACTTATCATTGTAATTCTTTATATTCAATTGGGCTCATATGATAGTGTGGTAAATTAGGTAAACTAACTCCAAGTATCAAATTGATGTGGTGTTGAATATTTTTTATAGGAGGCAATTCATCAAGTAATTTATTATGAGATAAATTAGTAAAATCAGTAATTACCTCTTGAACTTTGACTAGAATCTTAATAGTTGCGTCAAATTGACCCTTGACAACAAATGCCACTATGAAATTTGGCTTCTTGATCTACTCAAAAAATTCTTGACCATTATACTAATGAAAAATAGCTTGTTCTCTTTAGTAACATGATTATTCTCCTTTGATGAAGATTGTAACACCAACCTGAATTTTTTTACCAAACCACTAAAAGACGAAAGCATTATTTTGATCCTTATAGGTAACATCAAAGTCATAATATCATGTTCTTTCTAATAAAATATGACAAGTTTCCATATCCATTACGTTATAGACAATTAAATCTTTGTAGTTCTTTTCGATCGACAAATGAACTTTATAAGTTTCTAGCACTTGAATTTTCGATCCTTTCCGATGCTCAAGTTTAATATTTTCAGCAAAGTTTTATGTCATTGAGAATCATCTGATTTTTTTTATAGTGAGTAATAATCGTTGAATCATGCATGTTATTTTTTCCTCCTCATTTTTTCCCTCAATTTCAGCATTCTCGTAAATATTTTTTTTCAAAAGCTTGTTGATCCATTCAAGTGAAATCGCCTCCGGATCAGGCTCCCCTGCCGACTACTAGAGGCTCCCGATGGAGGTTATCGTCACTTCATTCGCTGAAATCGCTCCTAGATTTGGCTTTTCTAGGTTCTCGCTCGTACACGTGCAGTGGGGGTGGGTCGCGAACTTGCATGCCGCACCTGGGTGACTAATAATGATGTGCTGCATCATTTGCCCCTTTATTATATTCTTTGTAAGTCTTCTATTCACATCAAATTCTTTCGTTGAATGTATGATGTTTCGACCGTGTTCAACATGCATTGATGCCGGGTGTTTTTGTGTGTGTGTGGCCCGGCCCAGTAAGCATGACAACCTGCCCTACTGACGCTGAATTGGGCTTTGCTTGATTTGCCATCTCACGGATCTGCCTTGGGCCCGCATCCATTGGTCCGTCCAGCTGAATGTAGATGGTTAAGTAATTAAAATATAGTTTTTCTCTACAGGATAAAAATAAAATAGCAGAATTACCCCGGCCGCGCAATCAGTTTGGTTTCGTATCGGAATTAGGATCAAGTTCAAAACGATATAAAAAAATAATTTAATTAAAATTTTAGTATTTACTTGTTGATCTGACTAGCTAATTATTTAAATTTTTTTTAGATTATTTTACCCTCAAGCTATTTTCGTTTTCTGGATCATTCTGCTGCTTTCAAAAAGTCTTTCTCCGGTTCCAAACTTTAGCCAGGGTTTTCAGCCCCACCGCAACTTCCTCGATTGGATCTAGCGGAGCCTCCACGGCGGCGTCCTCGATCTGATATGGCGGCGAGTATGGCAACTCTAGGGTTTCGATCCTGAGATCAGCGGGAGGAGGAGGGACGACGACGGACTCGATGGATGGATCAAGGACGTGGTGGCGATGGAGGTTAAGGTTGAAGGAGCAGAGGCCGTCGAGGACTAGTGACTGGGAGCGGGACAACTTCCGGGTGGGCTCGCCTTCAGGGTGGTGGGCGTCCAATTGGTGGAGGAGGTTGGAGGTGACGGCGATGGTGCGAATGATGAGGTTAAGAACGACAAAGAGGACGACAGGAGTGAACTAGTTGTGGATCGGCACGCTTGCAGACGAAGAACTACAGGGGCTAATTGCAGACGAAAAAAGGCGGAGAAGGATGGAGATGGGGTCTGCTGCGGGTGAAAGGCAAAAGTAAAGAGAAAAGGATTTTAATAATCTTATATTTTAAATTAAATTAAATTATATAATATTAATCTGAGTAAATTTTAAACATTTAAATAATAAATCAGAATAGAATACCTAATTTTGAAATCAAACTCAGCCGAGGGCGGATGTAAAAAACTAGAACTTAGGGCTATTTTGTACTTGAGAATTTGCGCGAGAAAAAAACACTTTTACAAATGGGCCGAGAAGGATACCCGCCAAAATGGGTCTTTGTTTTGGGCCGGGAAGAACGAGTTGGGTCCCGATCGCCCAAGCACAAATCGCAGCGGAGCTGAGAGAGTGAAGCGGGCGACGAGCCGGCGGCAAAGTGATGGCGGCGGCGGCGGTGGAGGAGGAGAGCGCGGTCAAGGAGCCCTTGGATCTCATCCGCCTCAGCCTCGACGAGCGCATCTACGTCAAGCTCCGCTCCGACCGCGAGCTCCGCGGCAAGCTTCACGTACGCAACCCTAGTTCTTCTTCTTCCTTTTCTTCTTTGTTTGAGTTCGTCTCTAGCCTTTAATAAATCGATTTTTTACCCTTTCTGATTGTTTGCCTATAATGTCTAAAAGTCAAGTTTTTTGTTCGCTAGGGTTTTGCTTTTCGGTCGAAGTTTTACGGGTTCTTGACTTCAGTATCTGTTTTTGTTACCTTCTTTTTAGATTTACGATTACTTAGGTCTGAAGTTGCAGATCAACGATTTTTTCCCATGGGACTTAAAAAAATAGAGTGGAATGATCGACAATTTTGTTTAAATTTGAGGCAGTTCGCAAAACTGGGTTTGCTGGTCTGATTAAATTTCAATTTTTAGTATTTGGAATTTATCTGTTGTGTAAGACTGCTTGGTAAAGATTGAGCTGAAGATTAGTCTTTCATGGGATATCTCTGTACAGTGGTTAATTTCCTGTCAGGTTAGATCACGGAGGGTTTCCAGGTTTTTCTTTGTTTCACTGTTTATGCTTAGTGATTATAGAGCTTGTAAGACTTGCTTGGACAAAGAGTTATATCGAGTCTAGCTTTAATATTTTCTGTTCTTCATCAGGCTTATGACCAGCATCTGAACATGATTCTTGGGGATGTTGAAGAAACAATCACTACTGTTGAAATTGATGATGAAACTTACGAAGAAATTGTTCGGGTGGGTCTTTTGAGCTTCCACAGGTTCCTTGCGTTTCTCCGTTGTTTCAATTTTATGTGCACTGTCATATGTTAGTGATGAGTCACTATAGAATTTGGGATGTTGGATTTGAAGTGATTATTGTGTTTATCGAGCTGATATGTATCATTTCTTTCTAATTTTATGGCACTTCGTTTTTGCCATTTTAATTTTGGAGTTAGGAGGGTTATTACCTACTGAGATGAAGTTCATTTTTGTACTTCAGCTGAGTAGGTAATAAATAGTTTTTGAAAAAAATTTCACTTTTGTTTGTTAATGTTGGTAATAGATGCTGTTGCTGAGAATCACAATAACTATTGTGGATACCTAAGGGAAAATATTGAGGCTTGCTTGATGAATCATTTTGGCCATCCATCTCTGTTAAAGTTGACTATATTTTCTGTCATTTGTGCTCTATATCCATATTCCATATTACCTTAAGCTTTACACTGGGCTTTGTCTAACCACTTTACTTGGGGATGCTTTACATGGAACTTGTGTTTTTCTCATGATTATTTCTCCTATTCCACATTTTTGTGTTGGTCCAATGTAATGGTTGCAACACTAGCTCGGTTGTTTTAAAATTTTGACAATGTATTCTCATACCAAATTTATATCTTTCTCTTGTTTATGGCAATGAGTGATAAAATAAGATCCCATTCTTCAGGTTGAATACTTTTATAACAGTTGTGCACCTCCCGTTTTTGTTCCAGTCAAAGATGGTAAAATTATGAGCTGGATTCATTAATATATCCACAAACTGCATCAAAAATATGCTTTTTAGTATCGTTGAGTGTTAGATTCTTATTCTACTGGTAGCTTCTGCAAATAACAAATATGTTGAATGTGGGAATTTTGCATGAAACCACCTCTATTATGGATTAGTTGTGAAAATTGACCCACATCATTTTTTTATTTTTTAAACTGCCACTTGCCCCATTTTTTCCTAGCAGAAAGAATATTTGAGAATGTTAAATTCAGAATGCTGTAAGAGAGAATTTTTTGCAAAAATGACCTTAAAGTTTTTTATGAGAACTGTATAACCGTGCAGAACTGCATAGAAATACAACTGAGACACTGATAGTATTGAAAATTTAAGGGTATATTCATAACTTTTCAGAATATTCTTTCTCCATTGCATCTGTTTCCAAACAGTAGACCTCCACAGTAACATTGATGAAGAACTGAAATCTTCAACATGATCGGACTAATATTGGCACCCAATGTGTTTGATATTTCTTCTCAATTCTCTATTTTCTGGAATATTTGGAAGCATTAGTTGCTCTGTTTGTTGAAATCTTCAATTACAAATCTTTGCAACTGAAATGTCTGTTCTGTACTTTTGCAGACCACAAAGCGCACTGTACCATTTCTGTTTGTCAGAGGAGATGGTGTGATACTGGTTTCACCGCCGCTACGGACTGCATGATAAGCAGCTGTGGTAGCATCAGCTAGCTTTTGTGACCAAAACCATCAGTTTAGTGCGTTCAATACATCTGATGGCTTAATTTGTCTCATTTACCAAGCAGATTTGTCATTTTCTGTAAGGCCAAGCGATATTGAAGAATTGTTTAAGTTTTGGTACGCATATATATTGCAATTAATGTGATCAAAGTAGTGTGGATGCACGAGCTATGTGATGTCTTTATGATGATGGATCATGGTCCATTTCTTGGATGTGGAAAATGACTATTTTGCAAAGTGATTGTAAATTTTTTTGTTAAAATGCTAACAATATGCACTTCAGTTAATTATATTTGTTTCTAGCTTAAGTGGGTTTTCTTTGATAAATATGATTACAACTGAAGGATTTAATCTACTCATAAACATGATTCTTGAACCAATGGTTAAAAGTTAAAACAATAATTGAAAGGCAATTCCAGTAGAAACTCTAATCAATTATAACCTTACTAAAATTCCAGTCACTTGAAAACTTTCCACCAACAGGACACTGGAATTGGATCAGAATACCAAGGTGGGAGATGCAAAAGTATTGCACAACATAAAAGTCTCAAGCAGCTCAGCTGCACATATTAGTAAGCAACTCGGTGAACATAAGAGTTTTTGTTAGCATTTTTACAGAAAACAGAACAAGGCTGAATCCATGTCTATCAGGGTTGACAGTGGTGGTCTTAGCAACAAAGTCATGCTTCAGGTATCAAGGGGGTACCCTTCCAATTCACGTGCGTTTCGGGGGAACATATTGAACGTTGTTATCAGCACAAAGAGCCTGCACACGTATAAATATATACGATTTCATGTTATTGAGAGAACCCAAAAACACCAAATTGAATTAGTAGAGATGGCTAAAGTATGGTTTTACATGCCTGATATTCCTCAGGGAGTTCCTCTGAGACTGCAAGTGTGTAACACCCAGGGATAAACCTTCCTGTGGATGGTAGACCAAATTTCATATTGACAATCAAGTTTATTCAATTGTTTTGTTGTAGGAAAAAGATTGAAACAAATCAGACAAGATAAATAGAACAATATGGAAGGAAAACAAGGTCTACTACAGTAATAACTTGTTTGTGACTTGGGCATTACAGTTAATGATCAATTTGTCTTGAGTCCATTGTGGTCCATGTGCAGAGAAATAACTAAAAAAATGCACAGAAGTTTGACCACTGGTAGTTTGATACTGAGTGCACTCACTCTTTTTTCTTTTTCTTTTTTTTGTGGAGTGATATTAAGTGCAGTCAAAATAAGTGATTGGTAAAGGCTGAACTAACCAAAACTACTTTAATCTGGAAAGCACTTAGCTGCTACAAGAATGATAAACACTGAAGCATCTACAAGAACTGATAATTATCTAATCTGAGCCTCACTGGAACACTTGTTAGACCACTGGTCCATCGGTAAAGCTAAATAAAAAACATGACAAGACTTCAAAATTGAAATGAAAAGCAGTCAAAGCAAGGAAGAATGACTTCTAAACTATGTGCACATGATTTCACAGAGTAATATTTACCTGCATCATACTGTTGATAAACATAAATACGCATGCTTTGCACTTGTAAACATATTGACTGATCAGCATTTTTAACTTACCAATTCTCAGCCAGCGAGCAGCCCAACTTCTACTTGGATCCATGACAGAAATAATCCTGAGAAAATAGGAACAAGAAACAATTTTGTTTTATAATACTCCTCAAACTTTAAAAAAGAACTTAAGGAACATAAATAGTTGAAGCTAATTATTGTGCTAAATATCAATATCCACTATAATTCATGATGTATTAAAAAAATACAAGAGATTTACGTAATTCGTTTTACGACCTACTTTACAAACGAAAACGATCTACATAATATTTTATTGATGAAAAAAAAGAGGCGATTATAATGATGGAGGTAAAATTCCAATATCACCAATTCTCACAAGATACTAACTAGCCTAACAGTCACAAGACATTTTAAGAGTTTTGATCTATATCTCTTTATTTCACTTTATTAAAACGCTTAAATGAATAGAGTATTCATACAAGTGGTATAACTGAATTTAAGTTCAAGTAGGAGATTGACTCAAATAAGAATTTCACTAATCCACGTCTTGTCTTCTAGTAGGGGACAAATTTAGAGAACAATTAGATCCATTAAATTATTTTCTAATATGAATTCTAATTTAATCAAAACTCTTCGGAAAATTCAGATTTGAGACACAACTAAATCAACAATTTCCACTTGGCTCGAATCCTCTTTTTGTTTGAATTTGAATTTTCAACAAATGTCATCGCTATTGTTTCATAGGGTAAGATCAACGAAATTGAACATTTATCAAATCCAAATAGAACTTAAACTTATCAATCGGAATCACTTAAATCAACATATCTATAGGATTTTTTGAAACATGAATCTTTTATAAAAAAATATCGCCCTTTTCAATAATGTTCTGAATAAAGTGAGATCGAATATCTATGTACTTTAATCTGACATGATACATTTGATTTTTTGTAAAGTATATACCGCTCTGTCTGTTGCAAAAAATAGGAAGAATACATTTAGAAAAACCAACTTTATTTGTCAAACCTTTTAACTATAGAGTTTCTTTGACTGCTTTTGTAGCTACTATATACTCGGACTTTATTGTAAATAATACTACAGTTGACTATAAGGTACACCTTCAACTAATAAAACCACCACAAAGAGTGAATAACCAGTGAGGGATCATTGTTGATGAAGATTTTCAACATAATCTGAATTGACATAGCCAACAATTTTGGCCTGTTGGACTGTGTTCTTATCAAAATATAAGTCAATATTAAGAATATATTTGATATATCTTAATAACCATTTCATAGTTTGCCAATACGTTTTTTCTAAATTAGTCATATAACAACTAACAACGTTGACTGCTTAGACAATATCAAGTCTTATGTATATCATAATATACATTAGACTTCCAACAACACTTGAAAATAGAGTATTCTCCAGATATACATACTCCTCATCTGTAGAAGGACATACTTGAGCTGAAAACTTGAAATAAGATACCAAAAGAGTACTAACGAATTTTGAATTCTGCATGCGGCAACTTAAAATGATCTTTTCAAGATATTCTCGAAATACTTGTTCTGTTTAAACCATAACTTATCATTTTTCGATCTCGATCAATTTTCATACCGATAATCTTTCTTACAGCACCTAAATTTTTTATCTCAAATTTCTTTTTCATTCTAACATTTAAATCATTAAGTACAAATATGTCTTGAATAGTAATAAAAATATCATCAATATAAAGAAATAATATAATAAATGAATTATTGGTATGTATTTTAAAATAGACACAATAATAATATTTGCAATGGATAAAACCTTGTCCTAATATAAAACTGTCAAATCTTTTATACCATTACTTTAAGACTATTTCAAAATATAAAATGATTTGTTCAACTTGTATACATAATTTTTTTTGTTTTCTTGAATGAACCCTTCAGACTATTGTATAAAAATCTCCTCTTCTAATTCTCCATGTAGAAAAACAGTTTTGACATCAAACTATTCTAACTCAATATTATAAAAAATAATAAAAATAAGTAGAAAACGAATAGATGTGTGTTTAATTACAGAAGAGAAATTTTCATTAAAGTCAACACCCCCCTTTGTAAATACGCTTTTACAACTAAACGGGTTTTGAATTTAATATCATCTATTTCAGAGAAATCTTTTTTCTTTCGAAATACCAACTTACAGCCAATTACTCTTTTATCTTCTAGTAATTTCAGCAAGTCCTAAGTATAATTTCTTTAAACGGAATCCACCTCTTTATTCATATCAACTTATTATTGAAAAAATTCATATTCTGCATTACTTTTTTATAAGAAGAATGATCACCATTATTCGTAAATAAAGTAAAAGCATGATCACCATTGTCAATAAATAAAGCAAAAACTATCATATCATCAAAATTATACATTTCGGGTGGTTTTATATTTATTTGAGATCTTCAAAGTGGAATATTTTCAAAAATTTTAACTTAATTCTTAAAATTTTCTTGAGAGTTTAGTACACTCTAAATATATTCTTTTGAAGGAAGTACATACTCCATCTCCACTTGCATTATATCATTCGGATCTTTTTTGCAATAATTATATTAAAAATAGTAGAATGCCACAGACGATAACTCTTATTATTTTTGGCATAATAAAAAAAATACACTTTTTGAAACATGCATCTAACTTATTCTTGACGACATACACAAAGGCATACCAAACAAAAATCTTTAAATAAAAATAATTTGCAGGTTCAGCAGTTTATATCTCTTCAGGAGTTTTGTAAATAATGACTGTCTGAAAAAAACGATTCACAATAAAACATATTGTATTAGTTGTTTCTGTCTAAAAATCGTTATCAAGATTAGTTGCACTAAGCAAATTACGTGCTTTTCTCAACAAAATTCTACTCATCCTTTCATCCACACCATTTTGTTGAAATTTTGCTAAAATGGTAAAGTGGTGTTCGATGTCTTCATTTTTACAAAAAGTTCGATGTCTTCAGTCTTCAAATTAATTTTTATTTGGATACATATAGTAAGAACAACCAGAATTAAAAGTTCAAGTATCATGCTAACGATCAAAATAAAAACTAATATAGAGAATATTACCATAATCATCATCAAAACTTCTTTCAGCAACTAATACTTATTCTTTAGTTTGTTTTTTAAACTGAGATTTTTTCTACTTTTTTACTTTGAGGTTTCAATACTTTTCAATTACATGTCTCATCTTCTTACAATACCTGCAATTTTTTCTTTGAATATAAAATGATCAATTTTTTATCTTTTTTCCGTACAATCTCTAGCAATTAATAACTATAAGTATGATACATCAACTTCAATTTTTTAAAATATTCATTACATAAAAGGACAACAAAAATATTGTTAAATTTCAAATTCTTACCATATATAAGAAAAGTCTTTAAATTCTCAAAAGCAAAAGGAAGAGACAATAATAAAATAATTGTCTTATTTTCATTTTTAATTTTAACATCAATACTTAATAATTGAGAGACTAATTTATTGAAGACATTAACATGATCAACTATATTCGTATATTCTTTTATTTGAAAATTGAAAAACCTTTGCTTTAAATAAACTCGATTTGAAATAAACTTACTCATATATTATTTCTCCAATATTTTTCATATCTCTAAAGGTGATATTTTATCAAGAAACGAATAAAGTTTCTCATTGATAAGACTAAGCATAATTGTATTATATGCACTGGCCTTCTGATTTTTCTAAACACTTTTGCTGATATCTTTAATTTTGACATTCTCCAATGTGTTTCTCAATTCTTATTGAATAAAGATTGCACGAACTCTTACTTGTCAAATAGAAAATTCTAACTTTTATTGAATTTCTCTACATTAAATTTTGTAGTGAATATATTAAACTAAACTCTAAGATCAATTTGTTGTACTAAATATCGATATCCACCACAATTCACGATGTAAAAAAAGAAAAGAAAAAAAGAAAAATAGCACACAAGAGATTTATGTGATTCGGTTGATAACCTACTGCACGGGCGAAGAATATCTGGAGAATAGTATATTGATGAAAATGAAAAAAAGATTACAACGATGGAGGTGAAACTCCAATATCACCCAACTCTCACAACATACTAACTAGTATAGTTGTCACAAGATATTTTGAAAATTTTGATTTATATCTCTCTATTTCACTGTACGCAAGCCCTTGATGAAGGGTATTTATAGAAGTGGTTGACTGAATTTGAGTTAAAGTAAGAGAATAACTTGAATAAGAACTCTGCAATTCCAAATCTTCTAATATGAGACAAATTTAGAGAAGAATAAAACCCATTAAATTATTTCCTAATATAAATTCTAATTTAATCAGTACTCTCCAGAAAATCTGAGTTCAAAACACAACTAAGTCAACAGCTAACATAGTGCTTATTTTAATGAATGAAGCTAATATAGTGTCAATAAAAGTTTAAGATAAATACAGAATAAAAAGATAGAATTTAAAAATGAGAGAAAAATTGAAAGTGTATGCATTTTTCACCAACATGGGTAATGCTTATGCTTAAGGCCTTTTTCTTACCATTTAACAACCATGCAGAAACATTCATCTATATAGATACAGAAACTAATAGGTTCAAAATGCATAACCAGATAAGTATGTTGTGTACGAAATTTCGATCCTCCAAACAAATGCATGTCATCACTTGTCAAGAAATGGACTCAAGAACTCTAAGCTATTAGTAATAAAGTTTGTAGCGCATTAATTAAAACAGCTTACTACCTGATCTGCTCACATATGTAACTAAAAACTTTGTGCCCTTCACGTATCACTTTTCTTTTGTCATGTTCTTGATATGAAGCCCCTACGCAATGAAAATTCAGCAATACTCTAAATTGAAATGGTTTGCCACTAGTGAGGACTCAGATCTCAGTTCAAGGGATGCATTTTACTAAAGAATGCACATGACATATGAGTGAAAGAAAAAACAAAATGATCTTCTTACCCAGTAAAATTTGGAGTGGTGCAATTTACAACATTGTCATGCTCCTTATCCATATCCAGAAAAGGGCAATTTTCACAACCTGACTCTCTAAACTGCATAATTCAAACAGGCAGTGATAAGCATTTGAAAAAGATGGAAAAGAAATAAAGAGAATTGTTACATAGATGAGTATTTCTCCCAAATAAATACCAATTACTTAAGCTAATAATGAAACAAAAGCTTAATGAAAGAACACAGCTTGCAACAAGATCTACGTGAACAACAGAGAGCCCGTCTGCCATTGTCCTTGTACATGTAAACTGCAATAAATGGGAGGATGGATGAAGCATTACATTGCTCAAATTTTCTATTTCAATTAAGCATCTTGATGCCTCAATTGGACATGAGATACAGAATCTTATAAATAAGCAAAAATACGGTGTTCATTAAACCGAATATAATAAACTGGTATTTTATCCAAACTTATTTACAAAACCCTAATCAAACCATACTGGCAAAAACTCAAGCTACATTTTGCATTGGAGCCTCAGAAATACAGTAAAGACACTTCCATAATTTCATTAAAAATTCTACAGAGGATGATCCAATGACGATAAAAGGTCATCTTTTTGTCAATTTCTCAAGATTTTGAACATTATCGAGTAGAATGTTCTATGAATCAGTCCGTTCCAAAAAAAAAACCACTTCAATAGCTTCTAATATCCGTCCAATTCCAGAAACACAAGCGCTAGAAGAAACCTTGATCCAAAATACTACACCGAACAGGCAAAATCACGAAGAAACAAGAAACGATAAAGCAACCCTAAATTCGAAGGAGGATGAGGAGGGAGACCTGGTCGTAGGTCTTGACAAGGCGGCATCGTAGGCAGGCGCGAAGCTCGTGGCCGAAGCTGGTGGGGATCTGCGCGAAGCTCGGACCGCGGTCGTCGTCCGCCGCCATGTAATCGTTTCGCTTCCCGCCCGCCATCAATCCCTTTCGCTCCTCCTCCTCTTGGGCCGGCGAGTTCCGGCGCTACTTTGCTCTTCCGAGACTGGCGCTCCGGCTTCGCGACGACAGGCGAGGGCGACGGCGAGGGCGACGGCGAGGCGGCGTCGCTGCGGGGGCGGGGGCGAGGGCGACGGCGACGGCGAGGCGGCGTCGCTGCGAGCTCGGGGGCGAGGGCGAGGCCGAGGCGGCGTCGGCACGTTGCTGCGAGCTCGGGGGCGAGGCGAGGGCGAGGCAGAGGCGGCGACGTCGCGCGTTGCTGCGAGCGCGGGGTCGAGGCGAGGGCGAGAGCGAGGCCGAGTGCGAGGCCGAGGTGGCGCAATTAGGGTTAGGGTTAGGGTTAGGGTTAGGGTCCTCTATATATATATATAGGATTAAACCGGTACGGTTTCAGTCACCGGTTTTTCAGATAATGCAGAACCGGAATCGAAACCGATTTTCCGATTCTGTTAAATTTCAGAACCGGAACCATACCTGTTTGATATGAAAACCGATTTTCCGGTACGATTCTCAACCGGTATGGTTCAGTATACCGGTTTTTCGATTTTTTTGTTCACCCCTATGCATAATAGAAATGAAAACATTTGAGGAAAAAAGATGGAATAACAAAGTTTTGCTTTCAAATATTTTATAATTAAAAATTATTTTAAAGACTCAAAAGATGAAAACCAAAAATTTGGAGAAATTCAATGGGAAGAAAGAACAAGTATCAAGAAAGTAAATTAACAACACATATACATAATATCAACACTATAATAACAATCCAAACAAAAATATATTCCTTTAAAAACCTAAAGCATGCATTAAAATAAAATAATTTTAAAAAAATTCCACAAACAAACTAAAAAACCAACATATATCACCAGAAATTAAAGAATAAAAACCCTAAAAAAGCCTTAAAGGTCAAAATCTGGATGGGAAGAAATGACGAGAAGGGAGGCAAGTATAAAACGATATGACAAGGAGAAAAGGAATGAGTTTGTCATCTAAGCATGGAAGACGTCAAGGGACGGCTACTGAGTAGGTTTTGCTCAAAATGGATTGCAACCATTTGATTGGATTGTAGAATATGTTAAAAAGGATAAAAGAACCTGTTGAAATCCAAAAGAAAAAGGTAGAGTAAATATCCACCAACACAAGTTTGATTCATCTTATTACACCATAACAACCAACCTTTATAAAACATTTATCAATTGGCCTTCTACTAACTTGTAAAACAGTGCAACTCCAATCCTCAAAAGAACTCAACTTGAATGCCACTATTCATTGATTGTTTTCTAGATGAGTTATTGAAAACAATTGATATGTTTTGTGTTCATGGAAATAATGAACCTGCTTTATTTCAGAAATTGTATGTGTTCAACAAAGTTTCAAGTTTCCAGCTGCAATAGATTATAAAGGCTTTTCTAATATAAGCTGGTAGATTTGTTTGTTTCATGAATCTTATACATCTATTATATTGTTGTGTAAGTTATTTGAAATTGCTTCGGCCAGACATTGCACCACTTTGAAGTGCCTTCAGCAATATAAATGAGGAAGGAAAGACACTAGAACCAGCTCTCCTGAACATACCTAAGTACCTTCAGAAATATAAATGAGGAAGGAAAGACACTAGAACCAGCTCTCCTGAATAGACTTAAGTACCTTCAACAATATAAATGAGGAAGGAAAGACACTAGAACCAGCTCTCCTGAATAGACCTAAGTACCTTCAGAAATATAAATGAGGAAGGAAAGACACTAGAACCAGCTCTCCTGAACATAAAACCTATAAACTGACTCTTCCATGGTCTAAACCTTCTAATTTAGAACTTCCATGAACAGCTGAATATGCCAAAAAATTTGAAAATGCAAGGTTAACAGAATTTGACTTGCAGAAATAAAGCAGTATCAGTGGACCATATGATGCTACCAAAATTCAAGCACCTGCTGCATTTCACAGAAAAATAGGGTCACTGAGACTGTTAACAAACAAAAAAAAAATGTCAGGTTCTAGGGACATTTAATTGTTCAATAAAAGTTATCACATATCAATGGCTTTCTTGAAGTCCATTTTTCCTTTTCTGGCAGAACAAATCATCGTTACAAAGGACATTCTCTTGTTCCCTAAATGCACTTTCGTACACCTTTTACAATCTCACAGCATTTTCCTCGCAAACTGTATAACTAGATCACCTAATCCTCCAACAGATAAAGAGGTTCACCCAAATAGTTTCTTCCTTATAAGTCACAAATTAACTCTAACTTAAAGCTGGAAATCAATAGAATTCCAAAGTTAAACATGTAGTGTAATCCATTGACATAGTCCAAACCCAGAGTTCTTTTGTCCACTAGTCACTCCAAACATTGTTCTAGTGCTTTAGCTGTTTATTTCAATATAAAATTGTTCAGAGAAATGGGCAATTCTCAAATGCAGAAATCTATATACTCCTATGCCCGAAATATATAGAAACTTTTAAATACAACTTATTGAATGTTTTTACTTGAGAGTCATCCAATGGCAAAAATAAAATCTCCACTATTAAAAATTCAACATATCATCCCACTCATCTCACCAATTCTTTTTTGTTTACAACGTAATGTTTTACTTTTGACTTCCTAATAGTTAGATATTAATGACCACAGTTACCCAATTCTGTAACTTTCCCTGTTTTTAGTCCCAAACACTATTAATCAGGTATCCATCTGATGCTTTTTCTTAAGCTTCTAGCTTGGCATATGCTGTTTAAAAAACCAAGATATCAGTCTCAAGCTTTAAAAGCTAGTTTTCACCACCTATAGAGAAGTTAACTAATACAATTATTGATCCCGTTGTACAACAGTTACCTTAATGTAATTCACAAGATGCCTAACAAACAACCAATCTCACATCGATGTCCTTCCGTCTCAGTGATTACAATCACCAAAATTGTGGAGGGAAACTTGCAAGAGGAAATAAAAGTAAAAGCTTTGCGTAACAAGAACACCATACACTTAAAAAAAACACTGAGGGCTTGAACCCAAACTTGCCATTAAGATGAAGGTTTATGTCTGCATGCAAATATGATAGTAGTGTGGAGATTCAAGCAATCAAATTCAAAATTTAGTAAACAAATTTGAAGATTAAAAAGAAAAAAAAGAGAAGCTATGAGAATTTTACATAGTTCAGCAATGCACCTGTTTCCAGATTGCTCTATAAAATCTCATCCCCTATCTTATAATAACAGCAACAGACATATATTACCCTTACTGCATTAGAGCCCCAAATTTTAGCATTATAAAATCCCAAAGAAAAACAATATTAAGAAAACATCATCCTGGATGAAATCCAAAAGGAGACTAGATTTAACGCTCAGTCTACGGGTGCTTGACCATAAGCCCTCCGTTTCACTCTACTTGACTTTTTAACGAGTTTCTAGGCCACTGAAGTATTCTAGTCAACTCATTATCAAAACAGTAGTTCAATAATGCTATGACATGGCATAGGCAGAAAGCGTGCTATACCACAGGGGCCTACTCCCCCACCTCCCTTTCAAATATTGCAACAAGGCCTCTTGAGGCAACTCACGGTTCTGAATGTTTTCTCGATGTGAAGCCAGAACTTAGCAGGTACATGAAAAAGCCATGCCCATTGTGAGACTAGCGTGACTAACCAGCCTTCAGCGAATGAACATCAGAATTCATAACGACTACCACGACCGAGGTTTCACAAGAGTACAATGCCCGAAAAATCCTAGGACAATCAAAAAGACTCAAACCCTCATATCAAAATTGCATGGAATCAAGTAAAAAACCAACAATGGATCATGAGAGTCAATGCGCCAAAAATCACTGCAGGAAATCGAGTAAAAAACACAGGTAACAAAAGTGCGAAATGGAAACAGCATTTCGGCGAAAGAAAACAAACCATTTGGGGAAACGAACGAAGAAGACATTGCAGAGAATCCGAAGAAGGCCCCTCGGAACGAGCTTCCCCTGAACATGGAGAAAAAGTCCAGTCAATGAGGGAAAAATCGAACAGAAAATTACCGCAGTGGGAAAGAGGAAGAGAGGAACGCGATCGAAAACTCGCCGAAGAGAGCAAAAGGGACGCGGTCGGAGACTCGCCGGAAATCGCAAGAGAGACGGAGTCCAAACCCCAGCGAAGAGGGGGAGGGGAGTGCAGAGCGGCACCGAGCGATAGGATTTTCTGATTTGGGGGGGCGGGGACCGGGAATTTATGCGAAAATAAAAAATAATTTTTTGCATCTAACCTTGAGTTGTGTCATATTTTACGAATCAACTCTTCAAGTTGTTACATTTGTTTCGGGGAAAATTATAAATAACCATCCGAAAAATTTTCAAATTTATCAATAATTCTCTCTATTTTTCAAAATTGTCCATGACCCCTTGGGGCCCGTTTGGAACGATGTCAAGATCAAGATCAAGCTTAAAGAAAGGGGTAAAATGTAAAACGCTAATGCGGTCAAGTAAATCATGTTTGGTTACTGATCTGGCTAACAGATGGTTAAAATTTTTTATGGACAAAAATGCCCTCCAGTACTGTCCATCTTCTCCACGTCGACCGGCGAGCTCGACATGGAGGTATAAACTGCTACCAGTAGTAATATCCTCATAAGTAAATAGATCTCAGATATACCTGAGTAGGCAGAGTACTGTTAAATATCATACTGCAATTTTTCCTCTGGATCCTCATATAGCATCTCTTGCATTTTCTCTTTTTGAGATATCAAAACTAAAGTTCAGTTTGTGGCTTTGATTAATACACCCTATTCGCTTATATCTTTTCTAAGGTTATGTAACCTAAATTTGGCAAGAATAGTTGTTCGACTGGGGTTGCTCGTGGCTCACAAACTGAGAGTTGGGAGATTTTTCGTTGTTTGATGTACATATATCCATGTGCCTTGTGTAATGTGTTCGGCATGTGAACCCACAGTTTCATATTTTAGAATCCCAAGAAAGATAGTAGACGATATGAGATATGCTCACAGTTTTCATATCTCTAGTTTGGGAAAACCGGTGACATATGAGGAGGTTTCCATTGAAGGTCTACTTAAGACTCGGAGATGCTCAGGCGAATGTTATCCTGATTTTTGCTTCTAAAACTAGGGCTAATGCACTTGGCATTGGAGTGCATATTGCTCAGTTATTAGGCAATCAGAGCCTATCTATGCAAGTTGACTCTCAAGTATTGGGGCACATAACCTTGAACATGCCGAAGCGCGCTCAAGAGCTTCTTATTGGCTACTGTTCGAAATTTACATCTTTATAGAGCGACAAGTAAAGCCGCTGATTATTTCTGGTGGAAGAAATTGGATTAAAACTAAAAAACATGATTTCCACGAAACGGTTGATTTGTGGTAAACACAAGCAAAATGATTAATCTGCATAAAACCTCCTATGCAATTAATTATTTTACAAAAATCCGTTCGAATTTAGTTTAACGTCAATATTTTGACCAGTTCAACTTCTCAAATATATAACCTAAAATCAACAATTTTCTTAGTTTTTTATAATGAAAAATGCAAATAATGTTATGATTTTTTGTAGGTTAAACATGACAGTCTAGCCTTTCGACCAAAATCCAAATCAAGGAAAAAGCTGTCTTTTTTTTTCATTGTCATCAAACTCTTCTCAACTGGTTCTTTTAAATAAATCAATAATGCTGGTGCTTTTGTGTAAATAATGAAAAGGTCGTGACTTTGTGCAATATAAATACAAAGAAGGTAGATTCTTTCTAAATTTCCAATAATTCAAAATGTTGGGTTCTTTTGCAAAACTCTTTTCAAAGTTTTGGGGGGCTTTATGAAATTATTGAAACTCTCGGCTCCTACAGGGAATTGTCACATAAATGTTTAATATTTGAGTCCTCGCTCATCGTGGGCGCCGGGTTGGAGAGAGAATGCGGCGGTCGTGGCGTTCAGGTGGGTATTGCAGCTGCACAGAGACGTGCCGAGAGCTGCAAGATTCTACTCGGAGGGACTCGATTTCTCCATCAACCTCTGCACCCTCCGCTGGGTCGAGCTCCAGTCCGGGCCCCTAAAGCTTGCCTTGATGCACTCCTCTAGGTCAATTCCCTTCTTTTCTCACCTCAAATTCCTCGAATTTCATGCCTATGATTCCATTCCCGCGTGAAACATTAGAATTAATCATAATTGAAGCAAATTGTTGGATAAAAATCAATTCAAACCTGCTATGAATTTGTGACAAATAACAATTGAAAAAGTTGACTGCTTTTGTTCTTCCTGTTGGATCTCTATGTGAATTTTCCAATAATAATGCACATTTTTTGTATTTTAATCATTCTTACTTTCAAGAAATTGCTTCAAGTGATCTTAATGTAAACATCCAATTGAAATGGTACATTCAGTGCTTAATTCTGTTGACATGCATTGTAATGTATGCGTTTCCTTTAGCATTATAACATGCACAATTTTCCGAAGTAGAGAAGAATTTCATGAGGTTTATTAGATAGTTGAGAAAATTTTCTATTGGAATAAATTTTGAAATAAATTTTCTGTTGTATTTTAAAATTACTGAGTTTTTGATACAATAGACTAAAATTTTTAAAAAAAATTATAATAAAAAAACCCTATATATATATATATATATATATATATGTCGACCTGGCTCGGCCGGAGCTCGACTGCCAGTCTAGGAAGAGCAAAGTAGCGCCGGAACTCGCCGACCCAAGAGGAGGAGGAGCGAGAGGGATTGATGGCGGGCGGGAAGCGAAACGATTACATGGCGGCTAGCTACATCACAATTGGCTTTCTAGTTTGTTTGTGGAATTTTTTTAAAATAGTTTTATTTTAATGCATGCTTTAGGTTTTTAAAGGAATTTATTTTTGTTTGGATTGTTATTATACTGTTGATATTATGTATATGTGTTGTTAATTTACTTTCTTGATATTTGTTCTTTCTTTCCAATGAATTTCTCCAAATTTTTTGTTTTCATCTGAGTCTTTAAAACAATTTTTAATTATAAAATATTTGAAAGGAAAACTTTGATATTCCATCTTTTTTCCTCAAATGTTTTCATTTCTATTATGCAACATCAAAACGGCCAAGAAATTTATGATCCACTCCCACAAATTATATATCTTCATATATAATACCGTCAACCACTTCTCATATGATCCATAGTTTCATAACAGCTACAATCCATCAATATTCAAATCACCCATCTAAACACAATATCAACAAAATTTGCATGAAAAGTAGGGAAAAACATGATTAAATTCATCATCATAATCTATGTTCATCACCAATCTCAACCAAAGAAAATAAATGCGAAGCCAAATTACTCAGAATTACTAAAAAGATCAAAAACAACAAACATCAAGCAGGATTCCAACAAAAATGAACAAAAGCAACATAAATCGGAGTCTTAGGTCGTAATTCACAGGTTAACAACAAACAAAACCAGAATCACACCACGAACACAACAAAAGCATTCAGATCTGTAACAAATCGACGCCGATCTATAGGTTTTACTACAAAATGAAGACAAATCAAGAGATTCAGGAGCAAAAAAGGGATCTAAGGTAGAGAAAGCTCACCGACAGAAGCTGAGATCGGCGGCGGCGCGGTCGCTGCTCGAGAGTAGGCGTTCGCGATGGGAAGGGAAGCGGAGGTGGAGGAAATAGGGTTTATATAGAAGCACGCATTACTAAAGTGTCCCTAGGTTTTCGAGTTTTGCAAAGCAGTTTGGTCATTTAACTTGTTGGTGGTGCTTGTCCACACCACCGCAGCGTCCCTCGTGGACCCGTTCGTGATTTGGGTCATCAGATAAGCATCTGGTGGCTGTGGTACGCCGATAGGGAAGTGATCTAACGAGAGCCACACAGAGAACTAAATTACTAAATGGTCCGTTAATAAATCTAATAATTATTTGGAGGGCTTTTTGCACGTATACTTCTAAAAACTGCGAAATTATATATAACACAAGAAAATATATATTTGTATATTTCCCCACAATATTTTGATATTTTCATACATTACCCTTTCGTAAATATACAAATGTGTAGACGCAAGGATGTAAATGTAAATGTAGCCATGAAAATGTAAACATGGACCGCGCGGGTTTGCACGCTTAATTTTGTCATTTTGCATGATTATGATTTAAGTTGATTTTAGTCTTGTTGACTTGCCAAAAATTGAGTCACAAATTTATCAATAAATCCAAAAAATGACAGTATATTTCCAAAATAACATGTTGCGAGGAATACCCACAAATAATTCAAGAACTGTCCATAGGATAAATTATTATAACCTTGTCCAAGCACAATGGTATACTATAATTGAATTAAAATACTGTCAAGAGGCAAAATTGATGTGGTCATCGAACATGATCCGATATATATGATTAGCAATCTTAGGGTCTGGATTCGGAAGAAGCAGCTAAATTGGCATCAATCATAGACTTTATATAAAACTCACCAGCTTTGTATGAAGACCTGACCATAGGACCCGCTGCAACGTAACGAAATCCCTTCAATGAGAAAAAGAAGGCAACCAATGTGATCACTAACCAATCTTAGACAAGTAATTAACCATGATCATACAAATCCAGGCACTATTTAGAGAACCAACATTAAGTAAAGCTAATAAAAACTAGAAGGCAACAATATGATGCAACCAAAAAAATTTTCCATTGCTATTTTGAGAATGATGTATTCAGCATCCTAAAAACAATCTAAGAATAACACTGATTGCTTTTTCGGCCAGAAGCAATCACTAATGTCCGTTTGGATCACCAACTAGCAACAAATTTAGAATTTAGCAGCCTATACAAGAAAAAGCGGGTAAATGTAAATTTATTTACCGGTAAAAATGACAATTTCAGTGAAGTCTGGTCAAGAAAAAGTATTAAAAGGTTTATGTGAACGCCATAGCAACAGCCATAGTTCTTTTAAACTAATCAGAACACTGTTCACTAAGGTTATTTGAGTCTGAATAATGCCATTCAGAGGGCAAATTATAAGCATTTAGAGGATATTACCCAAGTGCCAATTCATACCTCTGCTATTTCATGAACTCGCATATAACCAATCTCTAATATTCACAAGTGGATGAGCAATAAAAGTTTCAGAAAGCATGATGATTTGTGAAATACAAGCAACAAATGATCAATCATCAAATCAGAATGTAAATCAAGACTTGCCATTTCCATGCCAAGGGATCAGTAATTTTCAAAAGCTTCAGGTGTTGCATATTCAGATACCAGCATATGTCGTTTTGACAGTCTCATGTACTGACCAAAGGTCATAACATCAACTCCAGCTTTCCTCACTTTAGCCATTGTGCTAATTACTTGATCAGGAGTTTCTCCACAAACTAACATGACAGATGTCTTTGTAAGGGTGGGAATCGAAATATAAGCTTTTGCCATTTAAAGCACTTCAATGGCCTGCTTGAAATGGGCGCACCAGTCTCGCACCATACTCTGCAGCTCCTCAACAGTCTCAATGTTGTGAGCAAAGACATCTAAACCAGAGGTTGCCACCTTCTCTACAAAGCTTGGATTTCCTTGAAAATCAGGAACTGCATAACAGCCAAAACATAAAAGTCAAAGAAATGTGTGGGGAATAAAATGAAGCAGGACTAATCATCTTTCATTTTTCCAGCAGTTCAAATCTTTCAAGAATTGCACAAAACTACGAGAACTTCTTCTTTATATTAGACATTTATTTGAAAATTACCAAGGACCATCATAATGATCTAATTAATAAAAATATTAGAGTATTAAAATGATATTCAAGTGGAGGTGTCAAAACGGACCTTTGACTCGCTGACTGGCCTCGTCTGACTCGTTATAGGTCATATTTGGTATGACCTAAAATCTATAGTGTTTGAGCCAGCTTTGGCACGGCTCATATGTCGGACCCAATCTAACGCTTCCATAGAGGCCCACGGATTAGACACAACCCATGGCATGATTGGATCAGACACGACATAACATGTAGGCCAACTTGATCCAACTCACAAAATTTAATTCCAGTTTAGAATTAAACATTGATCATTGAAGAAAAACCAAAAATCATAATCAATTAAGGTGTACTTCATTACTATTTATTATTGTAATATACATATTAAATTTTTTTAAAAATAGGCTATACACAGCACGACCCATAAGCTTGTGGGCCATAGGCCATGCCTAGGGTTTTTTTTTTCCATAGATTATGTCTATCACAGTCAGTTACTGTTTCAGACCATGTCTGGCACGGTCTGAAATAGTGATGACAGCTGATCAAACGGACTATACCGGCCATGTCTATACCCAAAGCTTCAATTAGCATATTTGGCTTTAACTTCTTCAATTTTCACACTATTTCAACAATACGACTACTTCCTTGATCAAAAAAATCAATCTCAATCAACATTGATAATCACAACATAATCCTAATCTAATGAGGCAATTGCTTTAGCAATATTCACAGGTTCATTTGGATATGATGGTGGAGGAGTTCATGATGTCTTCACATTACAAAATCTAAATAAGAGCAACATGCACATTTGAGCTTTCTAAAAATATGGTCAATAAAGTAATGAATTATACAATGGTTCACTATTGTGAGTCACAACAGAAAGAAGTCAAAACTATCACAGCATTGCAAAAAAACATATCATAACCTTGTGGTACATTAACAGTCATATATCCTTTAACAATAAATTAATATGTAATTTTAAAAGTTACTTCATAAACTAAATGAAAAGAGAAAATTTTTCAAAACCACTAGAAATTTTATCTTTCGAATCCCATTTCAATTTTCAAATATGCAAAAATCCTTGGGATAAAGTGTTGGAGGAGAAAATAGTAAGGTGAACTCCCATCTCAGAATTTCTTTTTACAATAACTCACCATAACAGTATCAACACCTAAAAGTTAGCACGAAGAAAGTAATCTAATTATATGTAATGCGATTTTTAATTCTTACATCTAGATAGCATAAGGTCATATTGGCATGTGCGATTCTTTAGGCATTTACATGAGGGCCTCGTGATTGAGTTGACTCAAGATCTCTATGTTAGTCTAAATTAATAATCTAAGAAGGGAAAAAAAGATATTCAAATATTAAATTAAATTTTCATTAAATTAATAAATCCAAAAGTACTTCAAATCCAAATAGATGATCAATACTCAATTAAAATTAGTAAAATAATTAAAGCATGTAATAATAATCAATCCATAATTATATAAAAGATAGTTTTCAATCAATATTAAAGTTAAGTGCATAAAATAAATGGAAAAGTAAAGAGTATGTAAATTAATATATATAATTCAACGACCAACTACGCCTAAGGGTGTGCATTTGGTTAAAACCGAACCGAACCAGCCGAACCGAAATTTCCGAAATTTTCAAAAATCAAAACCGAACCGAACAGAACAGTAATAAAACCGAACCGAATCGAACCGAAATATTTCGGTTCGGTTCGGTTATAACCGAATTACAAACCGAATTTAAAACCCTAACCCTAACCCTAATCCTAACCCTAATTGCGCCGCCTCGGCCTCGCCCTCGCCCTCGCCTCGACCCCGCGCTCGCAGCAACGCACCGACGCCGCCGCCTCGGCCTCGCCCTCGCCCTTGCCCTCGCCCTCGCCCCCGAGCTCGCAGCAATGCGCCGACGCCACCTCGGCCTCGCCCTCGCCCCCGAGCTCGCAGCGACGCCGCCTCTCCCTCGCCCTCGCCCCCGAGCTCGTAGCGACGCCGCCTCGCCTTCGCGCTCGCCCCTGTGCTCACAGCAACGCCACCTCGCCCTCGCCCTCGCCCTCGCCGGTCGTCGCGACGCCGGAGCTCCGGTATACCGGTTTTAGAACCGGTTTAGAACCGGAACCGAAAAACCGGTTTAGAATCCGGTTCCGGTTCTAAAATGAGCCGGTTTTGCTCACCCCCGATATATAGGTATATATAAAATTCGGTTCGGTTCGGTTTTTACGGTTTTCGAAAATCAGAAACCGAAACCGATCCGAAATTTAAATTTTTTTTTTTTCAAAACCGAAACCGAACCGAGAACCGAATAACCCGAACCGAATTGGTTATTCGGTTTCGGTCGGTCGGTTCGGTTCGGTTAAAACCGAATAGTGCACACCCCTAACTACGCCTATTTATGACTATTGTCTGAATCCTGAGGGTCTCCACTAGAATTTTTAGTTCGTTCGGATGAAACTACGCCTTTACAACAAACTCACAAATCGTAAGTGTCGCTCCATATCGGAACCAATCAACCACTCATTATAAACAAAAAAATACACACTCTTACCACTCTTCTAAAACTTAAAAAAGTACTCAATTCTCTTCTAATAATTTAAAAAAATTACAATCATAAAAAAACTGAAAATGAAATACAATTTACCTCTCTACAAAATCTTTCAAATTTGAATTTAAAGATAACGAAGATTTGATATGAAATTGAAAGTTTAAAGACTATGAGTTTAAAGACTATTTGAACTTGTAAAATACTATTTGAACTTGTAAAAGTTGTTTAGAAAATCTCATTCTAACCTATTTATAATTCTTAAGTCAAAATTAAACATTGAGGTGAAATCTCGCAACTACCTTAACTTTAATGGACAAAAAAATTAGTCATTTTATTATGCAAAAAATCCGATTTATCAACTGGTTGTGGTCAATCAAAACTGATAGATCCTTTCTATCGATTGTTTGGTTAGTCAACCAATCGTCCAATTTTGGCAAAATAACTTTGTTAAAAGCCTCCTGCAACACCTAACCTGACAAATATTCTAAACAAATAATTTCAAAGACAAATTTTCAACTTGATTAAAATAAATAAAAATCAAAACTTATAAGTTTTAAGCTGATTTTCTGTATTATGAATATTTTTTGAACTCCCAACTTAATCTTTAAATTTCATCTAATTCTCTTTATATTTAATTCATTATCTTTAAATTTTAATTTTACGACTCGATTCTATGTAAACTTGAATAATCATTATAAATCCTAAAACTTATTAAAATTTAAAAAACATATTAAATATTAATTTGATCATCATCGAAATCTAAAAATCAACACTTTAGCCAACCATTAACATTCTTTCCTTTTGTTTCTTTCCACAATACCTAGTTTGCTAATAGCGCTATTAAACACTTTTTGGTTTTAACCTTCTTTATGAGTTCTTGACTTCAAAAAATTCACAAATTCACATAACCCTGCAATATCCACTTCAGAATAATCCCCAACAGACCTATACTAGAATTAATTTGATTCAGAATTCCCACTTCCAAAACTGTTTCCCTACAAGGGACATGTATTCTATCCCTCAACTAAGAACAAGATCAAAAGAATCCAAACTACTCTTCCTGACTTCTTTTCCCCTATTCATCTGTTTGATAAAAATCTGCACCGCAATCAAGTAAATCATTGATAACTGTGACGATTATTTTTCTATCTTCTGATTCAGCTCATCCCAAATTGAAACAATCAACAAGGCTAACGCATAAACAACAAAGAAGGCATATTTTTATCCCAAATTCAGCAAAAAAAAAAAAAAAAAAAAAACTTGCCTGCAACGCCGAGTAAGTATCCCCAAGAATCGTAATCGTGGCGGTCGCGGTCCCGGTCTCCCCACCGGACCAGCACTCCCCGAGATTGGGGCACCGGGCCTCCTCGCACACCGTGTGGAGCTTGAGCTCCCGGAGCTTGGCCTTGATGGTGGCGTACATGGCGTCCCAGGGGATGGTCTCCTTCATCTCTTTGGGCTTGGGAAGGGGCTTCTTCCGCGTCCCAACCTCGACGGAGTAGACGAAGTCGGAGAGATCGGGGGAGTCGGCGGCGAGGCGGCGAGGCGGCGCCGGAGCTCCTCAAGGGTTCGCGGCGGCGCAGAGGGGGGCTGGTGGAAGGGAGGCATCTAGGGTTTGGGAGAGGGATGGAGAGGAAGAGATGCATTGATTGGGCATTGGATACGGGGATTTTAGGGGTTTGAGGAGTCTCGGTAGTGGTTTGGGATTTTTGCGTTCAGCACCTTGACAAATAATGAAATGGTGAGCGAGGTCGTGTAGGTTGACGAGGTGGATATTTGCTGAAGTGCCCTCTACGAACCATTGATGGATTGTTGCTTAGGTGCCCTCCACAAATCATTGTATTTGAATACAGGTCTAGCTTTTTTGAATTATTATCAGAAAACCCTTAAGCTGTTTTGAAATTTCTGATCAACTCCTCGTCTTTTCAAAATTCTTTATCAACTCTTAAAAATTTCTGAAATTCATAATCAATATCCGAAATACTTCATATATAAATATTATATATATATATATATATATATATATATATATCTCTAAGATAAAGTGTTTATAAATAATGATAAATTCACACCATTATCTAGAAATTTAATTATTTTCAGGGATTGATTCTAAATTTTAAAAATTTCCAATGGTTAACAAAGAATTTAGAAAATATAAAAAATCAATCAAAAAAGTTAAAAAATTTCAAGAGTTTTCTAATAATATATTTAGTAAATCAGTAAATTAAATATAATTAGACGACTTTTTCATATGTATATGCTTCTTTTTTTTTATGTTTGTCTACTGTCTGCAAATAACATATCAAGTCATACTTTGCCATAACTAAATGTAATATATTTGAGAGAGTTTATTTGACGACATTGATATTAAGATAATATTTTTATTCTTTGATTATGTTGTGACTTTATCAATTTTGATTATATTAATAATCAAGTTTGTTTCAAAAATTTTAATCCGTATATTTAATCTTATTATGTATATTTGAAAATTGAGTCCATGAACCAATGTAAAATATACATTTGTTCAACAACTTATGTACATGTAAACTCTCTCAAAATATATGAGTTATAATCGAATATTTATGGACGAACTACATTCACTACTCAAATCATCTGGTTTATTTTTTGTTTTGTGAATCTAAGCACATAACCCAATTGTGTGATATTTTTTTTAGTGATATGTTTGAGCTTAAGTTTGGATTTTAGATCAAAATTCATGCATATTATTATTATTATTATTATTATTATTATTATTATTATAAATTATAAATCTATTTTCAGAGGTAGACAACAAAGATTTTGAAGTAGTGAAACTTAATCATGATTAACTTATGAGTCTTTTTTATTTATAATATTTTAAGATTTTTTTGTAAATTTATATGTCCGTAGAAATGAGATAAAATAATAAGGAGTTCTATTAACAAATCACTAAAGAGTAAAATCGTTAATTACAGATACAAAGTAAGAGAATTATATACAATTAATTAAGTTTATGAAAAGTTATAGTTTGTTTGGATGAATTCCAAAATTTTGGAAATGAAAGAATTAGAGAAATTGAAAATCCAATTTTTTAATTTCGGCATTTGGTTCGATTTCAAAATCCAAAATTGAGAAAATTAGACAATTTCAACCTTTTTAATTTTAATTCTAATTTTCAAAAATTTTTAAAAGAATACACCCAATTTCTAAGAATTGCAGTGAAGCCTACAAATTAAATGACAGATTTATATAATCCTTAGGTCATTTTTATAAAATTTTCTTCATTTTCTAAATTAATTTACCTTTTTTAATTTATTTGTTAAAATTTATTATTTAACTAAAAATAATTTTTTTAAAAAATTATAATTTTATGTTTATCCAATTATATAATTTATTAACTAAAATATAATAAATAAATTCTGAATTAAATTTATTATATTTATATAATTATCTATTTATGGATCATTTTAAAAATTATATTAATTTTTGAAATAATAAATCAAGTTTCTAAGAAAATATGTATTTTATGTTTATCAAACTATTTAACAAGAAAAAATATATTAAATAAATTATAAATTAATTATATTATAATTATAGAATTTTTTATTTTTGGACCATATTTAAAATTTATATTAATTTTTTTATTAACTTACCATTTTCTAATATTAAATATTTTATATTATTCTATTTACTTATAAATAAAACATTAATTTTTTAAAAATAGTATATATTTTGTGTTTGTAAATTATATTTATATTTTTAATATTTATACCAAATTAATATTAAATTTAACATATTTTTAAAATTAACAAAATTAGTCAATTCTGAATTTTGCCAAAAAAAATTCATCCAAACACTAAAATTGAATAATTCCAACAATTCTCGAAATTGAGAGATTAATTCCTTAATTTCATATTAGAAATTCATTCAAATGAGGGGTTGACGTATATAAAGAAAAGAATTTTTAGGAAATAAACAAAACACACCAATGTACCATTTGAGTAAAAAAAACCAAGTTCGAAAATGGTTAAAGTTCATTTATAAACAAATAAAGGCTTATTTGTGATTATTTCAAGCAAAAATGTTTGTTTGCCAGTTTTGCAGTTATATGTAAATCCATGGTTTAATAGGGGTTTAAATGTGAATATCAATTTGCACATTTAAGGATGCAATTTAAACTGTTTCCAAGGCTATATCTGCAAATGTTGATATCTGAGGGTATATACGCAATTTGCTGCAAAAGCGCCCGGCAGTGGCCACGGGAACCCTCGACATGGGAGACAAGAAGAAAAGGAAGAAGCCGAAGAGCAGGAAGAGATCCACCGCGGATCAAACCCTCGCTTCCAGATTCGTGCACGAGTGGACCTATGGCGCAGACCCTTCTCCTTTTCCTGCTGCCGGCACCGCTGCCAACGAGTTCCTCGCTCCCATTGTTCATCACAAGGCCGCCGCCGCCGCCGCCGATCGTGTGGTGTTCGAGCTCCACTCCCACTCCAAGCATAGCGACGGGTTCCTCTCGCCCTCTGCCCTCGTCGAGCGCGCGCATTGCAAGGGGGTGAGTAAGCTCTCGATTTGGTTGATTTCATGTGTTTCTTCCTCTTTCGATTTCCAGTCTCGCCGAAGTTCGTCGAAATTTGATTCTTGATGCCTTTATGCATTAATCGACTGATTCGCTAGATTTCAAATTGAAAATTTGAAACTTGGCTAAAGTTCTGAGGCTAATTTTACTTATCCATTGACATTGGTATGCGACCAGCCAGAAAAGTCTCTAATTTTTGGAAAACTCTTATTTTTAACGGAATTTGGTAAGATTTTAGATTAGATGGTGATAGCTGAAAGCTAGTATGGCAACGCTAAATGTTGAGGTATACGCCTATACTTGATGAGAAGATGGAGCTCCTTGAGAATTATTCTTTTGCATTATCATTGTTTTTGGCTACTGCCACTGTTTTATTGTTCAGGGGATTGACTAAATCCAACATGATTAATTTGCTTTTGTGTATAAATAGGTCAGGGTACTTGCTCTAACAGACCATGATACAATGGCTGGTATACCGGAGGCTGTGGATGTTGCTCAGAAATTTGGCATCAAGATAATTCCTGGTGTAGAAATAAGTGCAGTGTTTTCTCCAAAGTATACATTTTTGTCCTTCTCAGTTTATATATTTTAATGATCGCATGCACAATCATAAATTGTCTGTAATATAATCTAATGAGTTGCCTGAAAAATAGAATTATACGCTAATTGTTTTTTGGAAAATTGAAAGGGAAGGTTCGGGAAATGAGGAGGCTGTTCATATTCTTGCATATTTTGGTAGCTGTGGGCCTGCAAACTATGAGGAATTGGAGAGCTTATTGTCTGGCATTCGAGATGGTCGTTATCTCCGTGCACAGAATATGTTGTTGAAACTAAACAAATTGAAAATGCCTCTGAAGTGGGAACGCATTATAAAGATAGCAGGAAATGGAGTGGCTCCGGGAAGAGTTCATGTTGCTCGAGCCATGGTTGAAGCTGGCCATGTGGAAAACCTTAAACAAGCTTTTAGCAGATACCTGTATGATGGTGGGCCTGCATATGCTACGTAAAGAACATTGCTCTTTTGGAAATAATTGAAATTCATTACAGGATTTATATCTAACTAGATAGTTATGGTCTCTTTACACAGGGGTAGCGAGCCATCAGCAGAAGCTGTGGTTCAGTTAATTTCTCATGCTGGTGGTGTATCAGCATTGGCTCATCCATGGGCATTGAAAGATCCAGCTGCTGTTGTTAAGGGTTTGAAAGCCGCCGGCCTTCATGCTATGGAGGTTTACAGAAGTGATGGAAAAATGGATGGTATAAATCTTAAAACTGAATGTTATGTTTTCTATGCTTGCAAATTGCAATAATGGTGCTTATCCATTGTGAATTATAATTACTGTTGCATATAGGTTTTTGGTAAATTGTGGTTTTTTTCCTCATCCTGCTTATATGTACTAAATTAATGGTTTCTTTAACAGTATTCAGTGACATGGCTCGTACTTATGACATTGCAAGGATTGGAGGGTCAGATTTTCATGGAAGAGGTGGTCATGATGAATCTGATCTGGGTAGTGTTAATCTTTCTGTACAAACCATCTATGAGTTCTTGAAGCTGGCTCGACCTATATGGTGCAATGCAGTAAGAGATATCCTGCTAAATTTTGCTGAAGAACCATCAGAGACTAATCTGGAGAAGCTTATGAGGTTTGGAAAGCCTGGCATTTTCAAAAGGTATTCTACTACCAACAGTAGCAGAGATATTGTTGATCTATGTTTATCTTCATGGATTACTGCTAAGGAGAGGGCGGACATTGAAATTGAGGCCATAATGCTAAAACTTATGGATACACAATGTTGTTAGCAAGCATGTTGGCATCCAAATGAAACAGATGCTCTTGGGATTTGCCATTGTTTATGTTGCATGATCACATTGAGTGCTTCACCTCGAGGGTTTTCCAAACTCTAGCAATTTAGACCTTTCACTCCAACAAAGATTTTTGTCACTGCTGTTGATAGCTGAATGAAGCTTTTGAGGTACAAGTTGTATGACATGCACGGCAGATACTTTCTTATGATCTACGTGTCTTAGAGGAATTCATGGCTACTGTTGTTTAGTTCTGTCGGAATACTTGTTCCTGCAGAAATAGATACTAGGTGTTTAACAAGTACCATGAAGTCTTGGTTAACTATTTATAATGATTTCTGCACTCTATTAGGTGTTCTATTTGCAAAATTTGCTTTGGTTGTTTTGCTGCCTTTCGTTTCTGTGATCTAATCCTGAGCTATATTAGTTCTTGATGCTAGATTCTTGCTTGCTGCCTTACAATTTGTATCTTGAGTGCATGGAATCACAATCCATACAGCTTCTCAAATATTATTTACAATGCAACAGTTGCATATCTTGTATTTCTTTTGTTTCACTGCATTAGATGGTGTGGTTCGAGGATTATAATGCTGATAGGGTAGACAAGGAGTAGATTCCTGGAAATAAGTAAGAACTAGTTAATGTTAGATAGGAGTTTTCTATAGTTGAGTATGATTATTAGGTTTACCATTACAAGAATCAATAATCTATTAGGGATATGTGTGTGATTTTCCATCTCTACTCCTCTCAAAAATTGTGGATTTTTTACTGAAAGAAATGTTGTTCGTTTATTCTGAAAAATGAAAAGAAAAATGCACGTGACAATACGCACGCACATGCGTGTGCACACACATATATCATTTTTTTATCCATATATTTTGCCAAAACTTCGACGGAGAACAAAAGATAAGAAAGAAATAGTTATGGTACTAAATGTCATAAGCTTTATCGTCTGATGGCCCATGAGTGAGGACCATAAGTGTAAAAGCCCAAACACAAGTTGGCCCAAGTTTCACAAAATTAGGCCTTTAGAGGCGCCAGTCTCTTTCCATGGCGATGTGGATCATGAATAAAAGCTTTTTTTTATTGTAGAAGTCTTTTTACTCAGCTTGTCATTCTTTATTTTTCTTTCTTCTTTTTATTTCCAAAAAGAAGTCTAGCAATTACGAAGGCTTGATTAGACCACAAAAAATAGAATAAGAGAGATACCATTTTCTCCTCATTTCTGTATCTATAGTATGTAGTATTAGAAAATATAAGTTTCTAATTGTAGTCGTGTCTCGTGTGATAGTCATTATGAAATACGGCTCAATTTGGATTATTTAATACCATTCTAAATATTTTTTGATTTTAGTGATGGCTTGTATCATAGCCATTATGAAATATGATTTGATTTGGATTATTTGAGACTATTCTAAATATTTTCTTATTGTAGTTGTGGCTCGTGTTTCGTGTCATAGCAATTATGAAATACGGCTCAATTTAAATTATTTGATACTATTTTAAATATTTTCTGATTGTAGTCGTGGCTCATGTCATAGCCATTATGAAATACGGTTCAATTTGGGTTTTTTGAGACCATTTTAAATATTTTCTGGTTGTAGTTGTGGCTGATGTCATAGCCATTATGAAATACGGCTCAATTTGGGTTTTTTGAGATCATTCTAAATATTTTCTGATTGTAGTCGTGGCTCATATCATAGCTATTATGAAATAAGGTTTAATTTGGGTTATTTGAGACAATTTTAAATATTTTCTGATTGTGAGGCTCAATTTGAGACAATTTGGGTCATAGTAATTGTGAAATACGGCTCAATTTGAGTTATTTGAGGCCATTCTAAATATTTTCTGATTGTAATCGTGGCTCGTGTCATAGCCATTATGAAATAAGGTTTAATTTGGGTTGTTTGAGACAATTTTAAATATTTTCTGGTTGTAGTCGTGACTCGTGTCATAGTAATTATGAACTACGACTCAATTTGAGTTATTTGATACCATTATAAATATTTTCCGGTTGTAGTCGTGGCCCGTGTCATAGTCATTATGAAATATGGCTCAATTTGGATTATTTGATACCATTCTAAATATTTTTTGGTTGTAGTCGTGGCTCGCGTCATAGTTATTATGTACTACGGCTCAATTTGAGTTATTTGAGACCATTCTAAATATTTTCCGATTGTAGTTGTGACTCATGTCATAGCCATTGTGAAATACGACTCAATTTGAATTATTTGAGACCATTCTAAATGTTTTTTTATTGTAATCGTGGCTCGTGTCGTAGCCACTAGACCATTCTAAATATTTCTTTTAGAATATTAGATGCAATTAGAAGGCAACAGTCAATAATTAAAAGGTCAACATTAGAGGTCTTCTACAACTTACAAACTAATTGCCATATGAGAATATATGACCTTGGACCACACTTTTAAGGGCAGGTACATGAAATATGGGATCCAAGATTCTTAACCTAAGCCCTAAGCAATCAAACTGCACCTTCCCTTTCTTTCTCCAAGCCATTGTTTGAGATGCCCAAATGCACCAAATTTAGTTTAACACAAGATTCACATGCTAATGGAACTTCCAAGCTCCTTTTTCCTTTTTTTCCTTCTTGAGTTGGCTCCGAAAAGTTTAAAAAATACTCGAAAAAACACGGAACTATATTCCATGAAAGAAACTACATGCTTCGTGAGAAAGAAGAGAGAAAGAAAGAGATAAAAAAGAAAGAAAAAGAAAAAGAAGCTTTTGAAGTTTGATTCTAAGGGCTCGTTTGTTTGGATTCCGGGTTTAGGAATCGTGGAATCGTAGGAATTGAGTGATTCCAGGGAATTGAAGGAATTGAGGGAATTAGATAATTACAATGTTTGGATGAGTATTTACTGTAGGGAATTGGGAATTGACTAATTCCTTTCCGTTGTTTAGTTGACAAATGGAATTGATCAATTCCATAAGTTGTTGAATTCTTGTGTTTGGATGAGTTTTTACGGTAAGGAATTGAAAAATATATAAAAATAATTTAAAATAATAAATATTTTTTAAAAATAAAAAAACATACTATGTAAATAACTTATTATAATTAATTACATATTTATTTAATATAATTTTGTTATTATCTTCTAAAATAATTTTTAATAAACATATAAAATATATACTTATTTTTTTGAAAATAAGTAATATTTAAGTAATTTGAGTAATAAAATAATTTTAATTTTAAAATTATTGAAATAATTTTAAAAAATAATAAGATTTTAAAAAAAGACCCAAAACTTGAGAGCAAGTGCCAAGCCGAAACTCACCAAAGATTGTCAGGACAAATTTCGACTTCAGCTCATGCTAAAGAAGGGCCCCCAGCTTCCCGGAGTCGTCTGCTCTTGTCTTCGCTGTGGTCAGGTCATCCGATGCAAACACAAATCTAACAGTGATCTTGTTCTCGTTTGTAGAGAATTTGCCTCTGATTTTTGCAACTAAAGCACTCTTATTAATCACTCATTAACCAACCGAACACTACAGTATCGAAGCTAATAGAATCAACCAAAACTCGGGGCGATGGAGCTCTGAACTCGGCCGGCTGGACGAAATCACGAGCTCTGATGAAGATGAGCTCTCGAATAGTGGGAGGCAGGCGCTCCAGTACTCCGGCGCACTGATTCGGGGCAGCGGAGAAGACGAGCTCGGGGGAGAAGACGAGCTCGGCGGAGAAGACGAGCTCGACGGAGCAGACGAGCTCGGTGGGGAGAAGACGAGCTCGGCGGAGAAGACGAGCTCGGCGTGGAGAAGACGAGCTCGGCGGAGAAGACGAGCTCGGCATGGAGAAGACGAGCTCGGCGTGGAGAAGACGAGCTCGGCATGGAGAAGACGAGCTCGGCGTGGAGAAGACGAGCTCGTGGGAGAAGACGAGCTCGGCGGAGAAGATGAGCTCGTGGGAGAAGACGAGGCTGGACGATGAGGAGGAGCTGGACGGGAAGAAGACGACAGGAATGGGGAGGATTTCGTGGGAAAAATCGGAATTGATCGGAGTGCTACAGTGGAAAACGAGGGGAAAACACGGGAATCGGTGTTTTCCCCTCGTTTTGAGAGGGAATTAAAACCGGGAATCGACGGGAATTCGGAAATAGCGGATTCTCCCGATTCCAGTTCTGGAAATCGAAACAAACACCGGAATAGAGGGAATTGGGCTCTCAATTCCCTCCATTCCTCCGATTCCCAGTTCCGGGAATCCAAACAAACAAGCCCTAAATATTCCTTCTCGAGGAATCTAGGGCCTATTTGGTTCGGGGTCATGGTCAAGGTCAAGGTCAAGACTAGTTAACCACTTTTGTAAACTAATATCTTTTTATCAAAATTAAGACTTTAATAATTTAAAGCTCAAAAAACTATTTAATTTTTTATAATAATTTAATTTAATAATAATATAAAATAATAAATATTAATTTCACAAGATAAAAAAAAAAAATTTTAAAAAATGTTGACCCGGTCCCTGACCCTAAACCAAATAGGCCCCTAATGACTAATTATGAGTCATGGCTTTCTTGGTTGTTTGGCCATGCAATTATAATGGACAAGCTCTTCCAAGTGATGGTGTACCTAAATTTCTAGAGTTCTTGCCAACTTTGAATGGAATAATTAACCGAAAAAAGCAATTATTTTTTCTTTTTTGCAGAATCTTTGTTCTTGCGCGTTGATTGATTGAAAGGGAATCGGAATCCTGGAAAAGAAAAAAAAACATGTAATTTGCTTGTAAAGCAGTAGAAATTCATCTTTTATGACCCTCGGCGACATACCTGGTCGGCGACATACCTGGTCGCAGCAAACGTCGACGGATCGTCATTAATTAAAATTTAATTGTTTTTTAACTTTGTTGATTAAGTCTTGGGTTTGTAGCGGCGATCCGTACCAGGTGGCGGGACAGTCCTGGACACGTAGGGGAAGTGGTTGGGTTGGGCCAGGATTCAGGAGGGCAAATTGGGAAATAGCCGACTTTATGGACCGACCCACCAGAAAGATGGCCCTCGGGTTATGCGCTCGCTTTCCCGTGCGCACGTTTGCCCTCCTCGCACGTGCGCCGCATTCATTAATCAGAAAAAAATAAAAAATGTTGAGCTACGGCGAGATAAAAAGGTGAAAAATTATCAAATGTTGCTATCACAGCGGAAAATTCAATGAGTAAAAAGAGAAATACACGAGAATATTCTCTGAGATTCCAAATCAGTTGAAATGGGGTTTAGAAAACAAAGCTAGGGTAATTTTAAAAAATATTAATTCTTTTTATAAATTTAAATTAATATTTTTACTTATTTTTGCAGAAAAATATCAAAGTAAACGACAGAATATTAAAATTTTTAATAGTCAAGTCAAAATATCATCACGAGCCAAACATCATATTATCATAAAAACTTAATTCAGTTACCCTGTGATGGAAGGATCGGCGCTGGAAACAAGTGAAATGGGGCCGACCCTGGGCCCGGTCTGTTGAATGAGGAGTGTACACGTGTGCGGGCGGATTCTTTTCGAATCGGGTGCAATCATATGCGCCCTTCCCTCTATCCTTCTAGAACCCCACCCCGACCATTATTGTCACATCTTCATCCAAACATCGCGCCCCACCGTACGATGGAATCCCGCCCCATCTTCCCTCGGTATCTGGCCCACAAATCTGAATGCAAAACCAACGGCCACGATCGATCCCACGTTGCATTCCATTTCCTAATAAAAGGAAACCGCAAGCGGCCGGACAGGCGGAGAGAAAGGCCAGGCCGAGCTGTCGCGTCGATTTGAATAAGATACGTGTCGTGCCGGGGGGCGCTGTATCGCTGGCTTGCAGCCAAGTGTCCGGCGACGAGGAGCGCGAGGTACAACAAGAGAAAAAGAGGATTGGCCAGAACACAGAACGGGAACCAGAGGGCAGGGAACTTTCGAGTCTCTGCCCGCGGTTCGTTGCACCGGTTGTCTTACCAGTCTTCCGAACCAGATACTCTTCCGGTGGCTTCGGGAAAGGCTACGTTGAGATGCCATTAGCTTGACTAATCACGACGATCGTATTAATTGTGTACGTAAACAATATTTACAAATACACCCAACTAAATTAAAGTATTTGCGCACGGATGCTTCTTCTTAAGCTGCGGATACACCGTGCCGTCACTGTCTTCCAAAGACGAACAAAGAAAGAGAGAGACTAGCTCCTAACCAGATGTTTTGGTTAAAGCAAATTTGACCTCTGCAGAGTATCGGAGCTTGATTGTGACGAAGAGAGGCTTAAAGCAACCCGAGAATATTTGGCTAATGTGAGAGCGAGTTTTCCATTGGTTCACGAGTAGCAAACGTGTTACTCATAGGATTCATAGATGTGCATCACCAAGTTAAAAGTCATACGACAGATTGCTTGATCGTTCAAAAATAAATGAACGCATAAATAAATTTTTTGGCTCTATTCTTTACTCTTTTTTAAAAATAATTGAACGTGGTCAATTTATGACATTTTATTAGATTAAATATATATTCCCAAAATATAATACTTAATATGTAGAATATTATCTATTAAATTTTTTTATAATTAAATCATAATATTTTCTTTAAATTTCTCATTCGCCTGGTACTTACCGCCGTTCATCCAGTTGTCATGGCAATATCATGCTTTCCTTCGCTTTCATTATCTTTATTTAGCCATCAAAGGACACTTGTTAAACAAAAATTTCTCCCAAGATTTCTTGTGGTTTTCTTCGTCCAGGGACAACAAAATCTAATTATTTATTCCATGAAATACCAATTATTTACATTCTAATTCAACCTAGATCTAGACCACACTAAAATTAAAATCAATAAAAAAGCAAAAATTTCTAAATACACCCTTTAATTTTTTCAGTTAATCAATAGCCCTCTCCAATTTTTGAAATTCTCAAAAACACCCTTCATTAGTAACTATTAGTATAAAAAAAAACACAAAAATACTATAGTATACTATATATAATAATATATAAAATATTATAATAATATTATAATAGGATGTGAATATATAATAGTATTATAGCAGTGCTATATTGTAGCAAATAATATATATTTATAAATTAGCTATTATAATAAAAAATATATGTTCTCCACAACCGTATATGATTATTTTTTATCATAATAATTAATTTATAATTATATATATTTAGTTTTAGTGATTTTATTTTTTTTATTTATATTAATTTGGCTTTGATCATTTTATTTTATTTTTGTTTATATTGAGTTATGGACCGTTTGGTTAAATTCCTAATGTGGAATTAAGGAATTCGTGAATTCTTTCAATTTTGAGGAATTGAGGGACTTGTTGGAATTATTCAATTTTGATGTTTGGATGAATATTTTTAAAGTAAATTTGGGAATTAACTAATTCCCTCAATTTTGAAAAATATGTTTAATTTAATATTAATTTTGATACAAAATACAAAAAAAATATAAATATAACTTACAAAAATAAAATATATACTATTTTTTAAAAATAATGCTTTATTTATAAATAAATAGAATAATAATATATATTTAATATTAGAAAATGGTAAGTTAATCAAAAAATTAAGATAAATTTTAAAAATGGCCCAAAAATAAAGAATTCTATAATTATAATATACTTAATTTAGGATTTATTTAATTTTTTGTTAAATAGTTTAATAAATGTAAAATACATATTTTCTTAGAAACATAAATTACTATTTTAAAAATTAATATAATTATTATATTTTTTCAATATTATTATTTTTAAAAATTGATATAACAATAATAATTATTATATTTTGAGAATTAATTATTATATTTTTATTAATAATAATATAATTTTTTTAAAAAATAAGATAATAAAATTAGTTTAGGATTTATTTATTTTATTTTAGCTAACAAGTTAAATAATTTGATAAACTAAGCAAATTATAATTTTTAAAAAATAATTTTTTTTAGTTAAATAAAAAATTACAAAATGTTAAAATTAAAAAAAGGAAATTAATTTAAAATAAATAAATTTTAAAAAAATGGCCTAAAAATTTTATAACTTCATCATTTAATTTGTGAATACACCTCAATTCCTAAGAATTGTGTGAATTCCTCTCAAAATTTTTGAAATTCAAAATTAGAATTGAGAAGAGATTGGAATTGTCCAATTCCCTCGATTCCAAGTTTTGGAAGTAAATCAAACACCGGAAATCGCTACTTCAATTCTCTAATTCCCTCAATTCTAATTTTCTAGAATTGATCCAAACAAGGGTTATTTTTTATCATAACAAAAATAGTATTATTACAATTTTCAAAATATTATTGCAGTAATTGCTACAAATACTATTACAATATCTTCTACAGCTCTGTTATAAGTATCTATTAAGTACCTTAATGATACTATATTACCATTAGTAATGGCATGGGTCAAAATAGAATATTTACCGCATCAAAGTAATTAATGAGAAATTCAAAAATTGAAGGGACTATTCGTGAACTGAAAATTTTTCAATGTTAATCGGGGAATTTTTCCAGAAAAAAGCCACAAAATCAAGAAAAAAATGAGCTTCCTTCGTCACATGAGTCGCATCAACAGCACATGCGAACTACACAACAGCACAGCCACGTCAGCAAAAAAAGAGTTCAGCATCTGGTTTTGGGCCACCTGGGCTGGCCTCATGTTTTCCTAGTCTTCCCGTGGGCCGTTCCGGGAACGAGGAATTCCAGGTCACGGACTTCGCCGGACGGAAAGCGACGTTCCATCCCCCACCCAACCCTAACAGCAAACACCAGGACTCCTTCCTCCCCTTCCGCTGGGCCCCACACAGATACACGCCTGCGAACTAGACGGCGTCATCTTGCCGTCGCAGCGATCCCATGGGCCCCAATTCCACAGGGCACAACCCTGTCGGATTTTGTCCGTTTCTGTCTCCCCGCAACTATAAAAAACCACCAACAGCTCGAGCTCCCCAACCAACTTCCGAGACAGAGCAGCAACAAGCATTGAACAGAGCAGACCGTGTCTCTGCTCTCCTCCTCCTCCTTCTTCTTGCTCCTAGCATTCATTGTGTAGTAAGGAGATGACAAAGAAAAGCGTTGTGGTGCCGGAGATGCTGCCGTACCCGCCGCTTCCGCCTCCCTGGAGCGGGAGCGGCAGCGGGTTTCGGAAGTGGTTCGTGGCTAACCTTGAGGTCGGAGGCAATGCGGTGTGGGTGGAGTCCATGAAAGACTCCTCCCCGACTCACGTCAGGGCTGCTAGTGTTGCAGCTCCTCTCGCATCCCCCGTCGCCGCCGCCGCCACTCAGGATGACGACTACAATGCGTGGATTGTAAGTGTGGAGAAAGTCCTTCTCTCTTGTTTCTACAATTGAGCTTGTGCAGTGTGCTCACGGTGTTGGTATTCTGCAGGCGAAGCACCCGTCCGCTTTGCACCAGTTTGAGGAGATCATCACCGCGTCGGCGGGGAAGCAGATTGTCATGTTTTTGGACTACGACGGCACGCTGTCGCCGATCGTCGACGATCCCGATCGTGCTTTCATGTCTGATGCTGTAAGCTTCAGCACTCAGCATGCTTTATGTTTCTCTTTTCCAGTGTTTCTTCTAACATGTTTTTGCATTTCGGGCATTGGTTTCAGATGAGAACGGCGGTGAGAGACGTCGCGAGGCATTTCCCGACTGCCATCGTTAGCGGGAGATGCATAAGAAAGGTACATTCCCCACGAGCGCCTAGAAGAACTCCTTTTCTGCCTCTCCAAATACTAAGTTGTGTTTCTTTTAACATGGTTAGGTATACAAGTTTGTGAGATTAGCAGAGTTGTACTACGCAGGCAGCCATGGCATGGACATCAGAGGCCCTGTTAAGGGCACCAAGAACCCAAAATCCAAGGTATTAACTCTCAAACTTCAATCTTTGTACTAGTTTTCCTATCCTTAATCGATGTTAAATGTTGAAACTAATATGATAATCTCCATTTCAGGCAACAGCTGTGCTGTTTCAGCCAGCCAGTGAGTTCTTGCCAATGATCAATGAGGTAGTTGGCAGTATATTGTTCTTCTTTCAATTGTTGTACGTTTGCTAGAACAAATGAGATGACCAATTCAGTCTTCAGGTTTTCAAGACATTGAGGGCGAGAACCAGGTCCACACCAGGCGCCAAAGTGGAGAACAACAAGTTCTGCGTCTCAGTCCACTTCCGCTGCGTCGACGAAATTGTACTGCAAAAGCTCATTCTTCTTCTTCTGTAATCTCCCTGATAAACTTGCATACAAACTCTGAATAAAAATCTGCTCTTTTTCATCGGTTTTTTGATAGAGTTGGACCTCATTGGCTGAAGAAGTCAGATCAGTTCTGAAGGAGTATCCAAAGCTAAGGCTAACTCAAGGAAGAAAGGTGTGACTAATACTTAGTTAAAAACTTAATCACCTTAAGTTCTTCTGAAAAATTATGTGATTATGACATTGGTCTGTATGGCTTCTTGACTTTAAAGGTGTTGGAGATCCGCCCTACTATTAAATGGGACAAAGGAAAGGCTCTAGAGTTCTTGTTGGAGTCACTTGGTGAGCCATACAAATATAGTTTCGTGAATAATAAAATATTAATCTGGTGTTAACCATAATCAATGGAGATAAGAGTCAACATCTCTTCCTTTCTTTCTCCATAGGATTTGCAGATTGTGATGATGTGTTGCCTGTCTACATTGGAGACGATCGCACTGATGAGGATGCTTTCAAGGTACTGATTATTTGTTTAATTTTCTGTTAGATTATGCATGAACATAATCTGAATTGTTTACTCACTTGATTTTAAAATTGATGAAGGTATTGCGCGATAGAGGACAAGGCATTGGCATTCTTGTTTCAAAGTTTCCAAAGGAGACCAGTGCTTCCTATTCACTGCAAGAGCCTACTGAGGCAAGAATCAGTCCCCATTTTTCTTCATTTTCTTCGACGCAATTGAAAGATTTAGTTAATGACGATGTTCTTGTTGATATTTTCGTCTAGGTTATGGACTTTTTGCATCGCCTCGTAGAGTGGAAAGCCGAGATGTGAAGCTAATATTAGGATGTAAATAAGATTATCTAATCACCCTTGGGTAAATATAGGGTGTGCGATTGGATGGACTATTTCGAGTTATAGAATCTTTCTTTTTCTTCCTATTTTTGTTCTCTTTTTTGATAATGTAATGTGATGGAAAGGAATGTAAAATAGTTTTCTCTGACCGAAGAACCCTAGTCTTGCGACTATTTTGTATGAAATAGAGTTCTTTGGTTAATGTCAAGTGGTCTTTGATCCACTAAAAAATTTGGTTAGGTAACGCTGTTTCTGTTTGCCTGTTCCATACAAGACATGTGGACAAGCTTGTCTGCAAGTACTCAAATTTTTTACACTGATCGTGTCTGTACCGTTTGGCTAATTTTTACTCCTAACTGAAAGTTCTGTATGATCATAATAGTCTCCAAAATCGCCCTAAAATACACAAAAAAGATCATTGGAAGCATGTCACATAATTTTTTATCTTGAAATAGGTTCAACTTTGGTTATTCTCTTTGTTTATTCGGTTGTTTTGGTTGTTAGAGCATTTCTGAACTTCGGACAACCGTAGAAGAAACGATGCGAAATACTTTGAATATTTGAAAGCACAAGGAATTAAGAATATGACTTTGAACTGAAACTGAATAAGTTCTCCACAAGCATGTGAACTGCTAATTCTTGAGACCTTAGTGAACCGAAAAGCAAGCAACAAATGCTTTCAGACTGAAGGTTACAAATAAAATATCAAGTTCACATATGGTTCTGTCTGTCTGTTTTCATGTCTGGGTTTGCTGCGAGGATTCTTTTTCTCACTGAAACGATCGTGTACTTAATTTGCATTCAATAATCGAATTTCGTATTGTTTAAGGTCAGTTTTCAATTTGTAGAACCGCCGAACTGGGATGTAACTGCTAATTATTTCTAATTCAGAATGAATAGTTTCGATCCGTTCAATTTTTGAGTCTCTCCCACTTTGAGACATGTCCAGCATTGTTTGCATCAGCCATACAAGGATTCTAAACGTACGCATTCTGTGCTTGAATTTAGTAGACTTGGAGCAATACCCTTCACATAAAATGTTTCACTTCAGTGGCAGGTGAAAAATCGCAAAGGCAGCTGTGGTCTTACATTTTCTCCATTCGGCAGAACAAACTGTCAAATTGCAGCAGTTTTCGATACAAAACCATATGGATAAGAAACTACTTCTTGGAGCAAGTTTCTCCAGAATCCATTCACAATATTTGGCATCGCATTCAAGCCAACGAAACTGGAATATCGACCGGTTATCGAGGAAACGCCACTGAAGGAAGCAGAAAGGCAGTAACTTCACTTCCCTCGCTACTACTTGGAAGGTGGAGTTTCTGACATTATTCTATGAACATATTGCCGACATTATGTGCCACAAGTTCCCAATTCATCAAATGACGGAGCTGGCCTGTATGCTCCCCATAGGCATTGAGATTGACGTAGAGATCCTGAAATCAATGTGCTAGAAAAGATCCTTTCCAATAGAATAAGAAGTGCATCCATTATAGGGCGCACGGAATCGATTCCAGCAAGACTTTATGTGTGAATATTGTATTGCCAACTATGGACTATGCTAATTTGATGCCAAGTGGTTGGGAAGGAAGCCATGCCTGCCTCTAATCCAAGATTCTTAGACCTTCATTGGTCACATGACCCATTGCTATCCTTCCAAACGATCCCTAACTTTTGAAGGGGAAATAGCCACATGCATCTAGACTAATTTTTATCGAAAATACAAGTAATACTCGGAGAAATAACCTACGGAATGCAGCAAAGCCTTATGCTTCGAGCACGTATTATATCTTATTCAAAGGCTAGAGTTAACCATGTTCAACACATGTCACCGGCATTTGCTCGCTCGCCTTTTCTCTTGTTCGATCAGTAAAAAATTGTATTTTTCAGCGTGCGTGGGACTAAATCCACGGAGAAAATATATTACCCTAAGGAAGGAAAACCACTTGTGATGAGCAGAGGGAACAGAGGCTTTCCACCAATGGCCACCATGGATCTCGGTCAGCCCCCCAAGTGAAAGAAAGAGTGGAATGCCAGCACCATTTATGTGTTTTACCCCAGAATTAGGTCATGAAAGGGAACCCCCTAACCTTTTGGTGTAAAGGCATCCCTCCATGGTTGGGGATGGAGTTGGATTTCCACTTCACAGAACCCCTTCATGCCCTGGCCTTCCCTGCGGACACCCGAACTCCTCCTTTCATGCGTGTAAAGTTGCCCTCTCCATTGCATTCTTCTCATCATTGGTGCCTGAACTCTTAAAAAAAAAAAGCTAAGTCTTTGCCCTTCAACATTATTGGTGACAAAGATCTCCTTCCTTTTCCTTCTTTCTTCTTTCTTTCTTTCCTTCTCTTTTCGCCTGCGATTTCAACGAAACTCAGCTGGGTGTTTACGTGCATTAGTCAAATCCCCCGCGCAAACTACGGGTCCTGGCGCACACGTGTTGATACGAGGCGGCCCCCGGGGCCCATGGTCCCCTCCTCCGAGCCGAGGGGAAGGGGAGAGCTACTGCTACGAGAACTATTATGTCTCGCTTCCTACTGATTTGCTGCTCCCGAGTCAAATGGGGGGTTGCATGTGAGAGCGCATGCAGCTCCTCTGCGCATGGAAAAAGCAAGGTTTCCCCGAGCTTTCGGCTAGAAAAAAGCCTCGATTCTTCGGGTTTTTCGAGATTGTTTAGTTCTTGAAAAGGTCGAAGATCGACATGTTGTTCATGAACAATGCCACCTTTGATGACCAGATGTGTAACTTTTGAAGGCATAGTCAAATCAGGTGGATGGTTTGGTTAGCCACTGCATGCAAGCAGAATTTTTCTATGAAAAAGTTCTGCTTATTGACTATTGACTGAAAATGCATGCGCTCATGCGAAGTTCCAAGAAATTTCATCGCTTTAAAAAAATGTAAAGTATAAAAGAGAAAAGAGTCCAGTTTAGAAACTGCGTGGTAATTTACAGAGCTCACCTGCCAAAGATGAAGCAAGTTTAATTTTAAATCTCAATCTGTTATACCGGGATTTCAAATATTATTTGGTTATTGGGCTTAAATTGTTAAGATAAATAAATCAAAATAAGAATTGCTATTCTTAAAAAAGAAATTGACATTTATTTTGTAAATAATTAAAAAAGAAAAACTAAAAAGTTATGGGATCATACGAGAAAATTTTTTAGGTGCGTAGGAGAGTCATTATTGTCAAAGAGATTAGACGAAATTAGCAAAGGAGGAGATCTCCAATTTACAACATGGTTGGAGACCATATTAATATAGGTGCCCCTAATTGGCATTATTGGATTCGTACCTTCTATTAAAACCACATCATGATAATTTATTGGTTCATACTCATCATTGATTAAATTATTAATGCATGTATTTTATTCATAAATCTTGGATCAAAATTTATTGTCAAATTCTAGTATGTAGATAGGTTACGTTGAACCTTAAAACTTAAGTTAGATTTTAATCTATTTGAACTAAAATTTGATTTATAGATTATGTTTTTGTGATGAAAATGACAATGGCAACTTTCTGGCAACTTTCTGGCAACTTTCCAATGGTGCTCCGACGATCGATCGGTGATGCTCTAGTGACTGGTCGGCGGTGGTCCAGTGGTGGCCAGAGCTAGTTCGATGGCGGTGGAGACGAGGTTGAAAATGATTAATTGATTGATCTAGATTTTGATTTGGTTGATTTGAGTTGATCTAGACTTAGTTTGATTTTGGTTTTAGATTGGATTTGATTTTGGTTTTGAATTGGGTTTAATAGGTTTATGATTCTGACAATCTTAGAAGTTGTTTCTACAAAATATTAAAAAACTTAATTTGATATAACACGGAGAGTTTTCTATAAAATAATTAGATATCTATGTATCACTTATTTTTTGTAAGAATTATAGGTGTATTTTTAATCTATTGGTGTGGCTAAGTGTAAAATTTAGGGATAATTACGGATAACCCCCGGTAATTAGCCTTAATTATGCTTAACCCCTCGTAATTTCCGTAATTATCCCCACCCCCTCAAATTCCAAAATATTTACCCACACCCCCTGATTGTTATTTAATCAAAATTTTGCCAAAAAATTCTGATTTTACCCCCGGTTATTTTACACATACACCCCTAAAAACTTATTTTTTTATATTTAACCCCCCGGAATTCGGTTTTTTGCAAATAACACCCCGAAATAACTCAGATTTACAAAAAAGTCCTCGAAATTCGAATTTTTACAAATAATCCCCGGGAAATTATTCCGATTTACAGAAAAATCCCCGAAATTCGGATTTTTGCAAATAACACCCCGACGCGGGCGGGAGCGGAGGCGGAATAAATTTTACAAATAAGTCATCGAAAGTTTCAAAAGTTAAAATTTAAAATTACAAGTTTCATATTGTACATTTACAAATAGACCCCTTCAATATTTTTATTTATAAATGTCTATATTTTCACATTAGATGGAGGCCGAGGCCGGCGCGCCAGCACGCGGGCGCGAACGGCCTCGGGCGGAACGGCCTCGGCCGTGGTCGTCCGCGCCCGGGTTTCGGCGCGCCGGCGCCCCGGCCTCCGCCTCCGCTCCCACCCGCGCAGGGTGTTATTTGCAAAAATCCGAATTTTGGGGACTTTTTTGTAAATCTGAGTTATTTCGGGGTGTTATTTGCAAAAAACCGAATTCCGGGGGTTAAATATAAAAAAATAAGTTTTTAGGGGTATATGTGTAAAATAACCGAGGGTAAAATCGGAATTTTTTGGTAAAATTTTGATTAAATAACAATAGGGGGGTGTGGGTAAATATTTTCGAATTTGAGGGGTGGTGGTAATTATGGAGATTAGAGGGGTTAAGCGTAATTAAGGCTAATTACGGGGGTTATCCGTAATTATCCCTAAAATTTACATATCAGAAGATCTGTGAGCGTAACTGACTAATATTAGGGGATTTATATAAAATATCCAATAAATAGTGATTTAAATCATTTTTTATTGCAGTAAACTTTATACATACTATTTAATTATAAAAAGGGGATTACTTGCATAACTAAACTTTCATCTTGCATAACTATTTCATTTAAATTCTAAATTTAGTGATTTAAAATATGTTAAAATCGTCTTTTCGAGTAGAACCCATTTTTGATCTGAAACCTTTGAAATTAACCTTTTAGCTAATCAATTTTTTATTAAATCATTTTTTTGAGTGAGATAGTTTTTTCTTTGGTTGTTTTCCATAGTTATTGGCAGTTGTTGAGGAGTTGATTTGATTCTCAGGACCACCTTATCTCCAGAGATAGATAGGCCAGTTCTGATGGCGTAATTCCCTTATGGGATTAGCGAGTTGTCAAACGTGATGACTACCGATCTCCGGGGATATAGGAAACATATTTTTTGTGACAAATGGACACCACTCACCATTTATGGAGAGTGTAGGTAGATACGACTCCCGGAGAGTTTTGAGAGTACGGCCACGTTGGGATTAGAGTTTTTTCTCGGGATGATTCGATTGTCATACATATCTCCCCGACTACACTATTGAATTATTAGTTGTTTATTTTTTTGGCTATTTGGTTGCATGGCTTTTCCGTCACTTGATTCTTGGCTAATATTGGGGTAGATACTTTTTCTTTCAGTTATTATGTATATCTCCATTGGAGGGCTGTGTGTTGAATATTGGTGACTTCTTTTTTCTTATTTATTGATTGTTCTTAATGTCATGCAATTGAGATGAGGGTATGAGAGTTACCTATTGAGTATGTTAACATACTTATGCGGTAATGCTTGTTTTTTTTCATGTGACAACGTTGGTGCTTGAACAATATTAGAGGATAATTGGTAAATACCAACTAGTTCGCTTATCATAGGTTGATCCTTTTTAAATAAATTATGGATTGTAATAAAGATTTATTTGTACATGATGTTATTTGGATTATTTACCTTGATCTATTTATGTTGAGAGTCATTTGTGTAAAATCCTTCAAGTCTTAATATGGGTTTTCTTTACTTGTGTGTGCATTTCTATTGTGTTATTGTGATAGTTACGGGACAGGGTCATGTTTCGTTGCAAGCCTAATGATGGGTGGAGACAGGGCGTGACATAATCAAATATTAGTTAATGAATCATTAAGAATGATTAGTTTGTTGGTGTAGCAGGTCGCTGTTTCAAATCCGCCCAATTCTCAAACTAAGAATAAATGTTAAAATAATTACATTAGAAAAGAAAATTCAATACCGTAATAATAAACCTTAAATAAAGTTTGTAAGACCCAATAAGAAGACAATAAAATTAAAGGTCTGAAAATACGAAACGGAGCTAGGCATATGAAGAAAATAATTCTTAGGTAATTAAGAATAATTCTAAGGTGACTCAAAATAGGAGACTAATAATGATGTGTTGCATCAATCCTCTCCTCTTGAAGAAAACTCATCCTCGAGTTTTTTTACTACAAAGAGAACTAATTAGAGGAAAAATATTTGAAGATATCAACAATGTTGAAGGTGTTGAAAATATTCATATTAGTAGGAAAATCAATTTTGTAAGTATTATCACTAAATCTTCTGTAGGACACAAAAAGGTCTGAGCTTCTTGTCCTAGAGCTTACTGTAAGTGTCAGCTAGAAAATAATGCTTGCAGAGTTGAACCATTACCAAATCACCTTCATTGAATAGCTTAAGATACCTATGTTATCTACAACTATCTTGTAATGAAAATATGCATCCTCTAAATTCTTCTTGACCTCTTGATGAATCCATCGGATACGCTTTGCGAACTCTTCAGCGTTAGGGTTAACATCAAAGGAAGGAAAAAGGTGAATTAAATTAGTTGTAGACAAGTTCAAAAGGCATCTTCTTAGTAGAACAATTGGACATACTGTTAAAAACAAACTCAATTTGAATGGTGGCATCCCATTGCTTTGGCTTGTCTCCACTAATTGATTGAATCATATTGCCAAGAGTGCGATTAGTCACTTCAATTTGTCCATCAATTTATGAGTGGCTTATACTACTATACTTTAAAGAAGTATTAAATAATTTCTACAAAATTCTCCAAAAATAACTTAAGAATTTCATATCTACATTTGAAATAATGGAACAAGACACACCATACAGACGAACAATCTCTCAGAGAAAGAAGATAGACACATAATTAGCATCAGAAGTCTTCTTATAAGGAAAAAAGTGCACCATTTCGGAGAAATGATTGACGACAGTAAGGATTGAATCAGCACCATGTTGAGTTCTTGGGAGAACAAGAACAAAATCCATAGTCAAGTCTAGTCAAATCATCTCAAGAATAGGTAATGGTGTATAGAGGCTAGTATTTTGAGCTTGGCTCTTCGCCTTCTGACAAACTGGACAATGCTAAACGAAATGCCTTATATCTCGTTTGAGTTGGGGCTAGTAAAATCTCTCCTCCACTAAACTAATTATCTTGTCACAACCTACATGGCCTCCTAAACTTTCAACATGCAATTCTTGAATTAAGTATTCATATAAAAAGGAGCAAGGGATACATAATTGCATACCTTTGAATAAGAACCCATTCCGAATAAGAAAATCAATGACAAACTCCTTGTTATTACAATGTATCCATATATCACTGAAATTCTCATTAGGAGCATAAGCATCCTTCAAATAGTCAAATCTCACAACCTTAATTCTAATTGTAGTTAGTAAAAAGACATATCTAATCAATGCATCAGCTACTTTATTTTGTTGACCACGCTTATGTTCAATAACAAAAGTAAACTTTTGTAAGAAAGAAATCCATCGAGCATGCATTCGATTCATTATTTTCTGAGAATTAATGAATTTTAAAGCTTGATAATCCGTGAATAGGATGAACTCACGTTGAATCAAATAATGCTCTAATGCTTTAAAGTTCAAACAACTACATAAAATTCAAACTCATAAGTAGTCCACTGTTGACAAGAAATTCCATTGGACGACCCTCTTGAGACAAGTAATTTCAATTCCTAGAACTTATGCATCACATTCAACTTCAAATAATTTCTCAAAACTAGATAATGCTAATATAGGTGCACTATATAATTTAGCTTTTATTGATGCAAATCTGTCCTCTTGAGTCTTTCCCCATTGGAATTGGCCTTTCTTCAAACAATCAGTGATAGACGTCATAATCATGCTGAAACATCAAATAAAGCGCTTGTAAAAGTAGCTAAATAGTAAAAGCTTTAAACTTCATGCACAGTTTTAGGAGCTGGTCATTCTCTAATAGCTTTCACCTACGCCTCATCAATATGTATGCCATCTTTTCTCACTATAAATCCAAAGAATAAGAGATGGTCAATCATAAAGCTACATTTTTTAAAATTAATATATAGTTTATTAGCTTGTAAGGCTAAGAGAACTTTTCTGAGATGCTCTTCCTCATTCTTACTATAGATAAGGATATCATCAAAGTAAACTACCATAAATTTATCAATAAATGGGTGAAGAACCTGATTTATTAGCCATATAAATTCGCTTAGAGCATTGGATAGTCCAAATGGCATCACTAGCTAGTTGTAGAGGTGATCTTTAGTCTTGAAAGTAGTCTTCCACTCATCGCCAGGACAAATACAAATCTGGTGATATCCACTTCGTAAATCAAGTTTGGTGAGTACCACCGTACCTTCTAACCTGTCAAGCATGTCGTTAAGGCGTGGAATGGGAAAACAATACTTGACCGTTATTTTGTTGATAGTGCGGCTATTCATATACATTTGCCAACTCTCATCTTTTTTTAGGAATTAATAATGCAGGAACTGCACAAGGACTTATGCTCTCTCGAATCAAATCTTTAGCTAATGGCTCATCAACTTATCATTGTAATTCTTTATATTCAATTGGGCTCATATGATAGTGTGGTAAATTAGGTAAACTAACTCCAAGTATCAAATTGATGTGGTGTTGAATATTTTTTATAGGAGGCAATTCATCAAGTAATTTATTATGAGATAAATTAGTAAAATCAGTAATTACCTCTTGAACTTTGACTAGAATCTTAATAGTTGCGTCAAATTGACCCTTGACAACAAATGCCACTATGAAATTTGGCTTCTTGATCTACTCAAAAAATTCTTGACCATTATACTAATGAAAAATAGCTTGTTCTCTTTAGTAACATGATTATTCTCCTTTGATGAAGATTGTAACACCAACCTGAATTTTTTTACCAAACCACTAAAAGACGAAAGCATTATTTTGATCCTTATAGGTAACATCAAAGTCATAATATCATGTTCTTTCTAATAAAATATGACAAGTTTCCATATCCATTACGTTATAGACAATTAAATCTTTGTAGTTCTTTTCGATCGACAAATGAACTTTATAAGTTTCTAGCACTTGAATTTTCGATCCTTTCCGATGCTCAAGTTTAATATTTTCAGCAAAGTTTTATGTCATTGAGAATCATCTGATTTTTTTTATAGTGAGTAATAATCGTTGAATCATGCATGTTATTTTTTCCTCCTCATTTTTTCCCTCAATTTCAGCATTCTCGTAAATATTTTTTTTCAAAAGCTTGTTGATCCATTCAAGTGAAATCGCCTCCGGATCAGGCTCCCCTGCCGACTACTAGAGGCTCCCGATGGAGGTTATCGTCACTTCATTCGCTGAAATCGCTCCTAGATTTGGCTTTTCTAGGTTCTCGCTCGTACACGTGCAGTGGGGGTGGGTCGCGAACTTGCATGCCGCACCTGGGTGACTAATAATGATGTGCTGCATCATTTGCCCCTTTATTATATTCTTTGTAAGTCTTCTATTCACATCAAATTCTTTCGTTGAATGTATGATGTTTCGACCGTGTTCAACATGCATTGATGCCGGGTGTTTTTGTGTGTGTGTGGCCCGGCCCAGTAAGCATGACAACCTGCCCTACTGACGCTGAATTGGGCTTTGCTTGATTTGCCATCTCACGGATCTGCCTTGGGCCCGCATCCATTGGTCCGTCCAGCTGAATGTAGATGGTTAAGTAATTAAAATATAGTTTTTCTCTACAGGATAAAAATAAAATAGCAGAATTACCCCGGCCGCGCAATCAGTTTGGTTTCGTATCGGAATTAGGATCAAGTTCAAAACGATATAAAAAAATAATTTAATTAAAATTTTAGTATTTACTTGTTGATCTGACTAGCTAATTATTTAAATTTTTTTTAGATTATTTTACCCTCAAGCTATTTTCGTTTTCTGGATCATTCTGCTGCTTTCAAAAAGTCTTTCTCCGGTTCCAAACTTTAGCCAGGGTTTTCAGCCCCACCGCAACTTCCTCGATTGGATCTAGCGGAGCCTCCACGGCGGCGTCCTCGATCTGATATGGCGGCGAGTATGGCAACTCTAGGGTTTCGATCCTGAGATCAGCGGGAGGAGGAGGGACGACGACGGACTCGATGGATGGATCAAGGACGTGGTGGCGATGGAGGTTAAGGTTGAAGGAGCAGAGGCCGTCGAGGACTAGTGACTGGGAGCGGGACAACTTCCGGGTGGGCTCGCCTTCAGGGTGGTGGGCGTCCAATTGGTGGAGGAGGTTGGAGGTGACGGCGATGGTGCGAATGATGAGGTTAAGAACGACAAAGAGGACGACAGGAGTGAACTAGTTGTGGATCGGCACGCTTGCAGACGAAGAACTACAGGGGCTAATTGCAGACGAAAAAAGGCGGAGAAGGATGGAGATGGGGTCTGCTGCGGGTGAAAGGCAAAAGTAAAGAGAAAAGGATTTTAATAATCTTATATTTTAAATTAAATTAAATTATATAATATTAATCTGAGTAAATTTTAAACATTTAAATAATAAATCAGAATAGAATACCTAATTTTGAAATCAAACTCAGCCGAGGGCGGATGTAAAAAACTAGAACTTAGGGCTATTTTGTACTTGAGAATTTGCGCGAGAAAAAAACACTTTTACAAATGGGCCGAGAAGGATACCCGCCAAAATGGGTCTTTGTTTTGGGCCGGGAAGAACGAGTTGGGTCCCGATCGCCCAAGCACAAATCGCAGCGGAGCTGAGAGAGTGAAGCGGGCGACGAGCCGGCGGCAAAGTGATGGCGGCGGCGGCGGTGGAGGAGGAGAGCGCGGTCAAGGAGCCCTTGGATCTCATCCGCCTCAGCCTCGACGAGCGCATCTACGTCAAGCTCCGCTCCGACCGCGAGCTCCGCGGCAAGCTTCACGTACGCAACCCTAGTTCTTCTTCTTCCTTTTCTTCTTTGTTTGAGTTCGTCTCTAGCCTTTAATAAATCGATTTTTTACCCTTTCTGATTGTTTGCCTATAATGTCTAAAAGTCAAGTTTTTTGTTCGCTAGGGTTTTGCTTTTCGGTCGAAGTTTTACGGGTTCTTGACTTCAGTATCTGTTTTTGTTACCTTCTTTTTAGATTTACGATTACTTAGGTCTGAAGTTGCAGATCAACGATTTTTTCCCATGGGACTTAAAAAAATAGAGTGGAATGATCGACAATTTTGTTTAAATTTGAGGCAGTTCGCAAAACTGGGTTTGCTGGTCTGATTAAATTTCAATTTTTAGTATTTGGAATTTATCTGTTGTGTAAGACTGCTTGGTAAAGATTGAGCTGAAGATTAGTCTTTCATGGGATATCTCTGTACAGTGGTTAATTTCCTGTCAGGTTAGATCACGGAGGGTTTCCAGGTTTTTCTTTGTTTCACTGTTTATGCTTAGTGATTATAGAGCTTGTAAGACTTGCTTGGACAAAGAGTTATATCGAGTCTAGCTTTAATATTTTCTGTTCTTCATCAGGCTTATGACCAGCATCTGAACATGATTCTTGGGGATGTTGAAGAAACAATCACTACTGTTGAAATTGATGATGAAACTTACGAAGAAATTGTTCGGGTGGGTCTTTTGAGCTTCCACAGGTTCCTTGCGTTTCTCCGTTGTTTCAATTTTATGTGCACTGTCATATGTTAGTGATGAGTCACTATAGAATTTGGGATGTTGGATTTGAAGTGATTATTGTGTTTATCGAGCTGATATGTATCATTTCTTTCTAATTTTATGGCACTTCGTTTTTGCCATTTTAATTTTGGAGTTAGGAGGGTTATTACCTACTGAGATGAAGTTCATTTTTGTACTTCAGCTGAGTAGGTAATAAATAGTTTTTGAAAAAAATTTCACTTTTGTTTGTTAATGTTGGTAATAGATGCTGTTGCTGAGAATCACAATAACTATTGTGGATACCTAAGGGAAAATATTGAGGCTTGCTTGATGAATCATTTTGGCCATCCATCTCTGTTAAAGTTGACTATATTTTCTGTCATTTGTGCTCTATATCCATATTCCATATTACCTTAAGCTTTACACTGGGCTTTGTCTAACCACTTTACTTGGGGATGCTTTACATGGAACTTGTGTTTTTCTCATGATTATTTCTCCTATTCCACATTTTTGTGTTGGTCCAATGTAATGGTTGCAACACTAGCTCGGTTGTTTTAAAATTTTGACAATGTATTCTCATACCAAATTTATATCTTTCTCTTGTTTATGGCAATGAGTGATAAAATAAGATCCCATTCTTCAGGTTGAATACTTTTATAACAGTTGTGCACCTCCCGTTTTTGTTCCAGTCAAAGATGGTAAAATTATGAGCTGGATTCATTAATATATCCACAAACTGCATCAAAAATATGCTTTTTAGTATCGTTGAGTGTTAGATTCTTATTCTACTGGTAGCTTCTGCAAATAACAAA
>RXID01015170.1:0-67500 GCA_005019695.1 Trichopus zeylanicus subsp. travancoricus
AGTAGTAGTAGTAGTTGTAGTAGTAGTAGCAGCAGCAGCAGCAGCAACAACAGTAGTAGTATTTGTTGTTGCTGTTGTAGTAGTAGTACAAATAGTAGTAGAAGTAGTAGGAGTGGAAGTGGCACTAGAAGTATTAGTGGTTGTAATTGTAGTAGTGGAAGTGGCACTAGAATTAGTAGGAGTTGCAATTGTAGTAGTAGCAAAAGTACTAGCAGTAGTAGTTGTAGCAGTAGTAGCAGTGGTGGTAGTTGTTGTTGTAGTAGTAGTAGAACTTGTAGCATTGTCGCATCAGTAGTAGTAGCAGTACTAGTAGAAGTACCATAAGTAGTAGTTGTGGTTATTATAGTAGAGGTAGTAGCAGAAGCAACAACAGCACTACTAGTATTAGTAGCAGCTGTAGTAGTAGTAGTAATAGCTGTAGTAGTTGTTGTTGTAGCAGCAGCAGGAGTAGTAGTGGTAGTAATAGTAGTAGTAGTAGTAGCAGCAGTAGTAGCAGTAGCACTAGTAGTGGCAGAAGTTGCAGTAGTAGTAGTAGAAGTAGCAGTCGTAGCAATAGTTATAGTAGTAGTAACAGTAGCAGTAGTAGTTGTAGCATAAGTAGTAGTAGTAGAAATAGCAGTAGGAGAAGTAGAAGTAGCAGCAGAAATAGAAGTTGTTGCAGTATTAATATTAGTAGCAGCAGCAGTAGTAGCCGTTAAAATAGTACTAGAAGAAGTAGTAGTAGCAGTCGTAGTACTAGCAATGTAGAAGTAGTAGTAGTAGTGGTAGCAGTAGTAGCTGTAGTAGTAACAATAGTAGTAGTAATAGTAGTAGCAGTATTTGTAGCTGTTGTAGAAGTAGTACTAGTTGTAGTAGCTGTAGAAGTAGCATTAGTAGTAGTAGTAGCATTGGTAACAGTAGTAATAGTAGTAGCAACCGTTGTAGCAGTATTAATAGTTGTGGTAGAAGTTGTAGTAGTAGTAGCTATAGTAGTAGCGGTAGTAGCTGCAGCAACAGCAGTAGTAGTAGTTGTTGTTGTAGCAGTAGTGGTAATAGTATCAGTAGTGGTGGCAGTAGCAATCATAGCTATAGTAGCGAAAATAATATTATGACTAGTAGTAGTTGTAGAAGCAGCAGCAGTAGTAGTTTTTGTTGTAGTTCCAGTAGTATTAGTAGCAGTAGCAGTAGTAGTTGGAGAAGTGGTAGGTGTAGTAGTCATAACTACGGTAGCCATGACAGTAGCAATAGTAGCAGCAATAACAACAGTAGTAATAGTAGTAGTAGCAATACTAGTAGTAGTCATAGTAGTAGTAATAGTATATTTTGTAGAAGCAGCAATTGTAGCAGCAACAACAATAGTAGTAGTAGTTGTTGTTGTAGCAGCAGGGATAGTGGCAGCAGTAGCAGCAGCAGTAGTAGTAGTAGCCGTAGTAGTAGTAGTGGTAGTAGTTGTTGCAGCAACGATAGTAGCAGTAGTAATGCTAGTAGCAGTAGCAATATTAGCAGTAGTGGTATAATAGTCACAATAGCATTGGCAGTAGTATCAATAATAGTAGTAGTAGTTGACGTAGTTGAAAGAGTAGCAGTGTAGTAGGAGTAGTAGCAGTACCATTAGTAGTAGTAACAAGGAAAGTTGTACTAGTATAAGTACCAACAACAACAACAACAGTAGTAGTAGTAGTGGTAGTATTAGCAGCAACAACAACAGGACTTGTAGCAGCGGTTGTAGGAGTAGTAGTAGTAATAGTAGCTGTAGAAGTAGTAGTAGTTGTTGTAGTAGTAGCAGTAGTATAGCAGTAGTTGTACTAGTAGTAGTCTTAACTGCAGCAGTAGTAGCAATAGTAGTAGCCAGAGTAGTAGCAGTCGCACTAGTAGTAGTAGTAGCGGAAGTAGTAGTAGTAGTTGTAGTACTAACAGCAGTAGCAATAGTAGTAGCAGTAGTAGTAGTAGAAGTAGGAGAAGTAGTAGGAGTAGTAGTAGTAGAAGTAGTCGATGTAGTCGCATTAGTAGTAGTTGTTATTGTCGTAGTAGTGGTAGTAGTAGGAGAAGTAGTAGGAGTAGTAGTTTTAGTAGCAACGGCAGCAGTAGCCGTAGTAGTTTTAGTAGTATTAGCAGTAGTAGTAGAAGCAGTAGTAGTAATAGCAGCAGCAGTAGAAGTAGCAGTATCTGTCGTATACTAGTAGTAGCACTTGTAGTAGTAGTAGTAGTTATTGTTGTTATAATTGTAGTAGTAGTATTGGTAGCAACAGGAATAGTAGTAGTAGTCGTATTAATTGTAATGGTAGTAGAAGTAGTAGTCATAGTATTCGCGGTAGTTGTGAAAGTCGAAGTAGTAGTAGCTGTAGCAGTAGTCATTGTAGGAATAGTAGTAGTAGTGGTAGCAATAGGAATAGTAGTAGTAGTCATATTAATTGTAATAGTAGTAGACGTAGTAGTCATAGTATTCACGGTAGTAGCGAAAGTCAAAGTAGTAGTAGCTGTAGCAGTAGTCATTGTAGCAATAGTAGTAGTAGTGGTGATAATTAGTAGTTGTTACAGTAGTAGTAGTAAGGGGAGACGATGTAGTAGTAGTTGTTGTTGTTGTTGTAGTAGTAGTAATATTATTAGAAGAAGTAGGAGAAGTAGTAGTAGCGCTATTAGTAGTCATAGTAGTAGTTGGAATAGTTGCAGTAGTAGTAGTAGTTGCAGTAGTAGCAGCTATTGTAGCCGTAGTAGTAGTTGCGGTAACAGTAGTAGTAGCAATAGTAGTAGTAGTAGTAGTAGTATTAATGGTAGTTGCCATAATAGCGGTAGTAGTAGCACTTGAAAAAGTAGTTATAGTAGTAGTAGTAGTTGTAGTAGTAGTCGCAATTGTAGTGGCAGAAGTACTACTTGAAGTTGTAGTAGTTGTTAAAGTCGTAGAGGTAGCAGTAGCTGTAGTTATACTAGGAGGTGGAGTAGTAGTAGCAGTAGTAGTTGTTGTTGTAGTAGTAGTAGTAGCAGTAGTAGAAGTAGCAGTAGCAGTAGTAGTAGTAGGAGTAGTAGCAGTAGTTCTTGTAGTAGCAGTAGTAGCTACAGGAGTAGAAGTAGGAGAAGTAGTAGTAGGTATTATTGTAGGGGAAGTAGTAGTAGTAGTTATTGTTGTTGTTGTAGTTAAAGTAGTAGTACTAGTAGTAGCTGTAGTTGTAATAGTAGTTCTAGCAGCATTCTTAGTAGTAGTAAGGGTAGTAGTAGAAGCATTAGTAGCTACATTAGTTGTAATAGCAGTAGCAGCATTAGCTATAGTAGTAGTAGTAGCAGTTGTAGTAGCAACCGTGTTAGTAGTGGCAGCGGTAGCAATAGCACTAGTAGTAGTAGCATTTGTACAAGCAAGTGGTACCAGAATCACAAGTAGTAGCTGTAGTAGCTGTGGCAGTTCCAGTAGTAGCAGCAGTAGCAGCAGTTGTAGTAAGAGTCGTAGTAATAGTAGTAGCAGTAGCAGTTGTACTCGAAGAAGTAGCAGCAGCAGCAGTAGTAAGAGTAGTAGTAATAGCAGTTGTAGTAGTGGTAGTAGTCATTGTTGTTATTGTTATTGTTGTTGTTGTTGTAGTAGTGGCAGTAGTGGCAATAGTAGTAGCAGTAGTAATAGTATCATAAGTGGTAGCATTAGTAGTAGTAGGGGAAATAGTCGAAGGAGTAGTAGTAGAAGTTGTAGTAGAAGTAGTCACAATAGTAGTAGCAGCAGTAGTAATTGCAGTAGTAGTTGTAGTTGGAGAAGTAATGCGAGTAGTAGAATTAGTAGCAACACTAGCTATAGTAGTAGTAGTGTAGCAGCTGTAGTATTAGTAGTAGCAATAGCAACAACAATAGTAATAGTAGTAGTAGCAGTAGTAATAGTAGTAGCAATAAGTGTAGTAATAGTAGTGGAAGTAATAATCACGATAGCTGCAGCAGCAATAGTAGTAGTAGCAATAGTAGCAGTACTAGCAGTAGTAGCAGAGGTAGCAGTAGCAATAGCAGTGTAAGTTGCGGTAGTAGTAGTACTAGTAGTTGTAGTAATAGTAATAGAAGTAAAAGTAGTAGAAGTAGTAGTAGAAGTAGTAGTAGTAGTAGTAGTAGTTGTTGTTGTTATTGTGGTAGTAATAGTATTGGTTGCAGTAGGAGTAGTAGTTGGAATAGGTGTAGGAGAAGGAGTAATAGTAGTAGTAATAGTACCAATAGTAGAAGTTGTAGAAGTTGCAGTAGTAGTAGCAGTAGTAGCAACAATAGTAGTAGCAGTGGTAGTAGTAGTGGTAGGAGTAGGAGTAGGAGTAGGAGGAGTAGTAGTAGTAGTAGTAGTTGTAGTAGTAGTAGTAGTAGTAGTAGTAGTAGTAGTAATAATAGTAAGTAGTAGTAGTAGTTGTTGTAGTAGTAGTAGTTGTTGTAGTAGTAGTAACAGTAGCAACAGTAGTTGTTGTAATAGAAGGAGTAGTAGTAGCAGTAGTAGCAGAAGGAGTAGTAACAATTATAGCAGTAGTAGTAGTTACAGTAGTCGTAGAAGTAGGATTAGGAGTAGTAGTGGGAATAGGTGTTGGAGAAGGAGTAGCAGTAGGTGTAGCATTCGGAGTAGCAATAGCAGTAGTAGTAGCTTCGGCCGCAATAATTGTAGCGGTACTAGCTGTTGTAGCCACAATATCAATCGCATTAGTTGTACTAGCCATAGTAGTAGTAGCTGTAGTCCTTGTAGCAGTAATAGTCATAGTAGTAATAGCACTAGTAGTAGTAATAGCACTAGTAGTAGCAGAAGTAGTAGTAGTAGGAGAAGTAGTAGTAGTAACATTAGCAATAGTAGTCATCATAGTAGTAGTAGCGAGAGTAGTAGTAATAGTAGCAGTAGTAATAGCAGAAGTAGTACTGTTAGTATTAATGGTAGTAGTATTAGTAATAATAGTATTGTAGTAGTAGTCTTAGTTGTAGTTTTATTTCTAATAGGAGAAGTAGTAGTAGCAGTAGTATTAGAAGCAGTAGTTATTGTAGTAGTATTAGTAGTAGGGGTAGTAGTAGTAGTGGAGGTAGCAGTAGTAGCAGTAGTTGCAGTAGTTGTAGTGGTAGTAGTAGTCGTTGTAGTAGTAATAGTAGTAGTTGTAGCAGTAGTAGCAGTAGTTGCAATAGTTGTAGTTGCAGTATTCATAGTAATAGCAGTAGTGTTAGTAGTAGTAGTACTAGGAGAAGTAGTAGTAGTAGCACTAGCAGCAATAGTCATCATAGTAGTAGCAGCAACATTAGCAGTAGTAGCGGTAGTAGTAGTTGTAGGAGCAGCAGTAGTAGCAGAAGAAGTAGTCGTCATAGTAGCAGTAGTAGAGGTTTTACTAATAGTATTAATGGTCGTATTATTGGTAATAGTAGTATTGTAGTAGTAGTATTAGTTGTAGCAGTATTTCTAGTAGCAAAAGTAGTAGTAGTAGTAGTATTAGTAGCAGTAGTTGTTGTAGTAATATTAGTAGTAGGAGTAGTAGTGAAAGTAGCAGCAGTAGCAGTAGTTGCAGTAGTTGTAGTGGTAGCAATAGTATTGTAGTAGTAATAGTAGTTGTTGTTGTAGTAGCAGCAGTAGTTGCAGTAGTTGCAATAGTTGTAGTTGCAGTAGTCACAGTAATAGCAGTAGTGTTAGTAGTAGTAGTAGTTGGAGTACGAGTAGGAGTAGGAGTTGGAATAGTACTGGCAGTAGCAGCTGTAGTAGTAATAGAAGTTGTAGTAGTTGTTGTTATTGTTGTAGCAGTAGTAGTAGTAGTAGCAGTACGAGCAGCTATAGTAGTAGTAGTAGCAGCAGTAGCAATAGTTCAGGTAGTACGAATAATAGTAATAGATGTAGTAGTAGTAGTAGTAGTTGTTGTTGTTGTTGTTGTTATTGTTGTTGTTGTTGTTGTTGTTGTTGTAGTAGTAGTAGTAGTAGTAGCCGCAATAGGATTACTAATAGTTATAGTAGTTATAGCAGTAGTAGTTATTGTAGTAGCAGTAGTAGTAGCAGCAGCAATAGTAGTAGTAGTAGAAGTAGTAGTAGTAGTAGTATTAGTAGTAGTTGTTGTTGTTGTTGTAGTTGTAGTAGTAGTAGCAATAGTTGCAGTAGTAGTAGTGGTACAAATAATAGTAGTAGTCATAGTAGTAGCTATAGCAGTAATGATAGCTGTAGTAGTAGTAGTAATAGTAGTAGTAGTAGTAAAAGCAGTAGCAGCAAGAGTACTAGTAGTTATAGCATTAGCTGTAGTTCCAGTAGTAGTGGTAGTATTAGTTGTAGTAGTAGTAGTAGTAGCTGAAATAGTGCTAATAGTAGTATTAATAGTAGTAGTAGTAGCAGCAGCAGCAGTAGTAGTAGTAGTAATAATAGTAGTAGTAGTAATAGTCGTAGTAGTATGAATGCCAGAAGCAGCAACTGTAGTAGAAGTAGTAGCAGTTGTCATTGTAGCAGTAGCAGCAGCAGTAGTGCTTGGAGTAGTAGTAGTAGGTATTGTCAGAGTAGTAGTTGTACTACTAGTAGTAGTAGTAGTAATAGTAGTAACAGCAGTAGTTATAGTAGTAGTCGTAGGTGCAGTAGGAGTTGGTTTAGGAGTAGGAGTAGAAGTAGTAGTAGTAGTAGTAGTAGTAGGAGTAGGAGTTGCGGTAAGTGTAGCTGTAGGAGGAGTAGTAGTAGTAATAGAAGTAGCAATAGTAGCAGTAATAGTAGAAGTAGTGGTAGTAGTAGTAGTTACTGTAACAGTAGTAGTAGTAGCAGTAGTAGTTACTGTGACAGTAGTAGTAGTAGCAGTAGTAGTAGTAGCTGTAGTGTTAATAGTAATTGCAGTAGTAGTTGTCATACTAGTAGCAATAGTAATAGTAGCAATAGTGGTAGTTGTAGTATCGGTAGTAGTAGTAGTGGCAATAGTAATAGGAGTAGTAGCAGAAATGGCACTAGTAGTAGTTGTAGCAGTAGTTGTTGTAGTACTAGTGGTGGTGGTGGTGGTGGTGGTAGTAGTAGTAGTAGTGGTAGTAGTAGTAACAGCGGCAGTAGCAATAGCACCATTAGCTGTATTTCTAGTAGTAGTAGCTGGAGTTGTAGTAGGAGGAGGAGGAGGAGAAGTAATAGTAGTACCTGCTATAGGGGCAGTACTAGCAGCTGTAGCAGTCATAGAAGTAGTTATTGTTGTTGGAGAAGAAGTAGGTATAGCAATAGTAGTAGCTGCAATAGCAGAAGTAGTAGCAGCCTAGTGGAAGCAGCTTTAGTAGCAATAGTAGTAGTAGTAGAAATCGTAGTAGTAGTACAAATGGTATTATTAGTAGTAGTAGTAGTAGTAGTAGTAGTAGCAGTAGCAGCAGCAGCAGCAGCAGTAGTGCTAGTAATAGTAGTAGCAGCAGTAGAAGTAGTAGTATTAGTAGTAGTAGTAGCTTCTGCAACAGCAGAGGAAGTAGTTGTAGTAGCAGTAGTAGTGGTCGTAACAGTAGTAGCGGCAGTAGTAGTTACTGTAGTCTTGGTAGTAGTCATAGCAGTAACAGCAACAATAGCAGCAGTAGTGGTAGCTGAAGAAGTAGTAGTTGCAGGCGTAGTAGTAGTAGCAGTAGTACAGAAGTAGTAGTAGTAGTAGTCGTAGCAGCAGTGATAGTAGTAGTAGTTGGAGTAGCATCGGTGGTACCTGTAGTTGTAGCAGTAACAACAACAACAACAGTAATAGCAGCAGCAGAAGTAGTAGTAGTAGTAGTAGTAGTAGTAGTACTAGTGGTAGTAGTAGTAGTATTGGTAGTAATAGTAGTAGCAGCAGTAATAGGAGTAGTAGCAGAAATTGCACCAGTAATAGTAGTAGCAGTAGTTGTTGTAGTAGTAGTGGTGGTGGTGGTGGTAGTAGTAGTAGTTGTGGTAGAAGTAGTAGCAGCAGCAGTGGCAATAGCACCATTAGTTATATTTATTGCAGTAGTAGCTGGAGAAGTAGTAGTAGTAGTAGGAGAAGTAATAGTAGTACCAGTTGTAGCAGCAGTGGTAGCAATTGTAGCAATAGGAGAAGAAGTAGTTATAGTAGTTGGAGAAGAAGTAGGTATAGTAGTAGTAGTAGCTATAGCAGCACTAGTAGCAGCTCCAACAACAACAGCCGTAGTAGTGTTAGCAGTAGTGGTAATAGTAGTAGCAACAGTGGTTGTAGTAGTAGCCATATTAGTAGTAGTAGTAGTGGAAGTTGTATTAATATCAATAGTAGTAGTAGTAAAAATAGTAGTAGTAGTGCACGCGGTATTAGTAGTTGTAGTTGTAGTAAAAGTAGTAGTTGTAGCAGCTACAGCAGCAACAGCAGTAGTGCTAGTAATAGTAGCAGAAACAGTAGTAGTAGTATGAGTAGTAGTAGCGGCTTCTGCAATAGTGGTAGAAGTAGTTGTAGTAGCTGTAGTAGTGGTAGTAATAGTAGTAGCCGTAGTAGTAGTTATTGTAGTCATTGTAGTAGTAGTAGTAGCAGCAACAGTAGCAGCAGTAGTATTAGTAGAAGAAGTAGTAGTTGCAGGAGTAGTAGTAGTAGCTGCAATAGCAGAAGTAGTAGTAGTAGCATCAACAGTAGTAGTACTTGTAGTAGTAGTAGCGGTCGTAGCAGCCTTGGTAGTAGTAGTAGTTGGAGCAGCATCTGTAGTAGTTGTAGCAGTAGCAGAAACAGCAGCAACAACAACAGTAATAGTAGTAGTAGTAGTAGTAATAGTATTAATAATAGCAGCAGTTGTAGCAACGGCAGCTATTGTAGCTGTAGTAGCAGAAGTAGTGGTAGTAGTAGTCGTAGATGTAGTAGCAGAAGCAGTAGTTGTTGGAATAGAAGTACTAGTTGTAATAGTAGTAGTAGTAGTCGTGGTGGTATTAGCCATAATACTAGAAGTAGCAGCAGCATTAGTAGCAATAGTTGTATTAGTAGGAGTAGCAGTAGTCGTAGCAATAGTAGAAGTGGTAGTTGTAGTAGTAGCAGTAGCATTAGATGTAGCATAAGTAGTAGCAGTTGTAGTGATGGTAGTAGTAGTCGTAGTATCAATAGAAGTAGTAGTCGTAGTGGTAGTACTAAATATCATTGTTGTTGTAGTATTTGTAGTAGTAAGAGTAATAGTTGTAGTAGCAGTAGTAGCATTTGTCGCACAGTAGTCATAGTAGTAGTACTACTACTGGTAGCAGAAGTAGCAATAGTACTACAAGTATCAGAAGTAGTAATAGTTGTGGCAGTAATAATAATAGTAGCAGCAATAGAAGTAGTAGTAGTAGCAGCAGTAGTAGCAGAAGTATTAGGAGTAGTTCTACTTGTAGTTGTAGTAGAAGTAGTAGCAGCTGCCGTACCAGTAATAGCAGAAGTAGTAGTAGTAGTAGTTGTTGTTGTTGTAGTAGTAGTAGTTGTCATAGTAGTAGTATTAGTTGTAGTAGTAGTAGCTGTTGTGGTAGAAGTAGTCGTAGTTGTACTAGTAGTAGTGGTACTAGCAGTGGTAGTAATAATAGCTGTTCCAGCAGTGGTAGCAGCAATAGTAGTAGTATTAGTAGTATTAGCAACTGTAGTAGTTGTAGTTATTGTTGTAGTAGTAGTTGTAGTAGCATTATTAGTAGTTGTAGTAGTAGTACCGACAACAGAAGTTGCAACAGCAGGAGCAGCAATGGTAGTGCTAGTAATATTAGCAGCAACAGTAGTAGTTGTAGTAGTAATAGAAGTAGTAGTAATAGTAGTGTCTGCAGTAGTAGTAGCTGTAGTCGTGGTAGTAGTAGTAGCAGTAGCAGTAATAGTAGTAGTGGTAGTAGAAGAAGTCGTAGTTGCAGATGTAGTAGTAGTAGCTGTAGTAGCATAAGTAGTAGTAGTAGTAGCAGTAGCAGTAGCGGTAGTACTTCTAGCAGTAGTAGCAGTAGTAGTAGCAGTGGTAGTAGTAGTAGTTGGAGCACCATCGGTAGTACTTGTAGTAGTAGCAATAGCAGAAGTAGTAGTATTGGTAGTAGTAGCAGTAGCAATAGTAGTAATAGGATTAATAATAGTAGTAGTCGTAGCTGTGGTAGCTACAGTAGCAATCATAGATGTAGTAGCAGAAGTAGTAGTAGTAGTGGTTGAAGCAATAGTTGTAGTAGTAGTAGTAGTAATCGTGGTGGTATTAGCCATAATGCTAATAGTAGCAGCAACAGTAGTATTAGTAGGAGTAGCAATAGTAGTAGCAATAGTAGTAGTAGTAGTTGGAGTAGTAGAAGTAGCAGTAGTAGCAGCATAAGTAGTAGCAGTAGTAGCGGTACCAGTAGTTGTTGTAGTAGCTGCAGTAGTAGTTGTTGTAGTAGTTGTAGTGGTAAAAGTCGTAGCCTTTGTTGTATTAGTAGTAGTAAGAGTAATACTTATAGTAGTTGTAGCAGCTTTTGTAGCAACTGTAGCAGTAGTTGTAGTAGTTCTACTAGTAGCAGAAGTAGCAATAGTACTACTGGTGGTAGAAGTAGCAATAGTAGTGGTAGTAATAATAATAGTAGTAGCAGTAGCAGTAGTAGTAGCAGATGTATTAGGAGTTGGTGTAGTTGAAGTTGTAGTAGTAGTAGCGGCAGTAGTGGCAGCAGCAATAATAGCAATAGTTGTTGTTGTTGTTGTTGCAGTAGTAACAGCTGTTGTAGTAGAAGTAGTAGTAGTTGTAGTAGTAGTAGTAGTAGTAGCAGCAGCAGCAATAGTAGCTGTTGTAGCAGTGGTAGCAGCAGCAGCAGTAGTATTAGTGGTATTAGCAATAGTAGTAGAAGTAGTTGTTGCTATAGTTGTAGTTGTAGTAGCCATAGTCGTAGCAGTCGTAGCAGCATTGTCAGTAGTTGTAGTAGTAGTAGCGACAACAGCAACTGCAGTAGCAACAGTAGTGGTAGTAGTAGTAGTTATAGTAGTAGCAGTAGTAGAAGCAGTAGCAGAAGTAGTAGTAGTAGTTGAAGAAGTTAATGCAACAGCAGTTGTAGCTATAGTAGTAGTGGTGGTGGTAGTAGTAGTAGCAGCAGTAGCAATAGTAATAGTAGTAGTTGTAGTAGTAGTAGCAGTAGTGGTGGTACGAGTAGCAGTAGTTGTTCTAGAATGTTGTGTTTTGGGTGTCTCAAACTCGGATTAGAGTTTGAGTTAAAGTAGGAATCCAAAATTGGATTTAAAATTATGATTGATTTGTCATATTAGGAGTCTATATATATGCTATAATACATAGAGTTTATAAGTGATATAACATTGAGGTAGAACTAGAAAGAAATAGAGAGAGAGGAATAGAGAGAATAGAGAGAAGAGAAACAAAGAGAGTGTCGGCTCTCATGTGTGGATCTCTCTAGTGCTTCTTGGTTGTCTCTTGTAGTAGTTCCTCGTGGTGTTCTCTTGGAGATTCTCTCTGAAGGTGGGAGCATTGCCGAGGCTTGGTGAAAGAGTTTAGTTGAGTAAGAAAGTGTGCAGACTTTCTTGTAAACTCTTGTAAAGCCTTTCGATAGTGGATCCCTTGCTGTCTTATCTTGTTATTTTCTTTTATCTTGCATTACTTTCATTTCTTATATTGTTTGACAATAAGGTGATTCATGAAACTTCTACTACGAATCCCAAGAATTGGTATCAAAGCATCTAAGCAAACAACCAAGATGGCAAAATCCTTACTTGAGGCCGAGAAGTTTGACGACAAGATAAATTTTACTTTATGGCAGAAAATGATGAAGGCATTTCTTACTTGTCATGGTCTGCAAAAGATGTTAGAGGGAAAAGAAAAGCGGCCGGCCAAGATAAGCGATGAAGATTGGGAGAAGATAGATCAGAAGGCTTTGAATTTAATTATTATAAGCCTAACTGATAAGGTATTGTACAATGTCATTGATGAAGAAATGACGATGGACATCTTGACAAAACTCGAGAAGTTGTACATGTCAAAAAGCCTCACGAACAAGTTCCACCTGAAACAACAATTGTACGGAACGCATATGAGCGAAGGTACAACTATATTACATCACCTGAATGCCTTCAATATGATTATCAATGATTTGTTGAATGTTGATGTGAAGTTTGAAGAGGATTATAAGGTGTTGATTCTCCTAATGTCTCTTCTTGCTTCATATGATCATATTGTGACCACAATTCTTTATGGTAAAGAAACTCTCAAGATGGAAGATGTGACATCTAGTCTTCTTTCTAATGAGAAAAGGATAAACTCCAATATTAATATGGAGTTTGGTGAACGATTGGTCACTCACGAAGAAGAAGATTAAGAGAACGTGGAGGAAGCAAGCAACAGTCCAAATCAAAATTGAAGGCAAAACTGCAATGTTATTCATGTAAGAAGTATGGCCACATTAGATGGCATTGCCTTGAACGTGGGAAGATAGAGTCTTCCAATATGGCGACGGCAATAACAGATGATACTTCTGAGAATAGTATGGATGGAGATGTTCTTGTAGTATCTGCAAAAATCGGCACTTCTGGTGAGTGGATTTCAGATTCTGGTAGTTCTTACCATATTTGCTCTAGGATGGATTGGTTTATTTCTTATCAGGAGAATAAGAAGAATGGTACTATTTGGTTGGGGGATAATTCAACCTCTGAGATCGCCGATGTGGGAATAGTACAAATCCAAATGTTTGATGGAGCGATTTGTACTCTTACTGGGGTGAGGCATGTCCCCAAGATGCAGAAGAATCTAATTTTGCTTTGTGTACTAGACTCAAAAGGCTATAATTTTTCAGCAAGAGATGGAGTCATGATTGTGACATTCGATATTAAAATCCTGATGAAAGAAAGAAGTGTGGCAATATTTATCGATTAGTAGGGAATACTATTACAAGTGGAGTTTCGATGGCATGCCTTAATTCAAGCCAACATGGAGATTGTTTAGTTTTGGGTATCTCAAACTCAGATTAGAGTTTCAGTTAAAGTAGAAATCCAAAATTGGATTTAAACTTATGATTGATTCGTAATATTAGGAGCTATAATTATAGTAAAACTCAGACTAAATAAGAGTCTATATATATACTATAATACATAGAGTTTATGAGTGATATAGCATTGAGGTTGAACTAGAGAGAAATAGAGAGAAGAGAAAGAGAGAGAGTGTGTCAGCACTCATGTGTGGATCTTTCTAGTGCTTCTCGGTGGTCTTGAATAGTAGTTTCTCATGGTGTTCTCTTGGAGATTCTCTCTGAGGGTGGAGGTATTGCCGAGTCTTGGTGAAAGAGTTTAGTTGAGTATGAAAGAGTGCAGACTTTCTGGTAAATTCTTGTAAAGCCTTTTGACAGTGGATCCCTTGCTGTCTTATCTTGTTATTTTCTTTTATCTTGCATTACTTTTCATTTCTTGTGTTGTTTGAGAATAAGGTGATTCGCGAGACTTCTGCTACGAATCCCAATAGTAGAAGTGGTGGTACTAGTAGTAATGGTAATAGCAACAGTAGTAGTAGTAGCAATAGTAGTAGTAGTTGTTGTAATAGACATAGTAGTAGTCAAAAAAATATTAGTAGTAACAGTAGTAGCAAAAGTGATAATAGTAGAAATATTACCTGTAATGGCAGTAACATAAGTTACAGTCGTAGTAATAGTAGTAGTAGCAGTAGTTATGGCAGATGTAATAGTAGCAATAGTTGTAGTAGTAGTAGAAGAAGTAGTAGTAGTAGTAGTAGTTGTTATAGGAGAACAAGTAGTAGAAGTAGTATATGTTGTTGTAGTAGTAGAACTAGTAGCAATAGTAGTATTTATTTTTGTAGTATTAGTAATAGTAGTCGAAGTAGAAGTAGTGGTAGTAGTTGTAGCAGTAGTAGCCGTAGTAGAAGTGGTAGGTGTAGTAGTAACAGTCATAGCGGTAGTTGCAGTAGTTGTAGTAGTTGCAGTAGAAGTAGTTATAGTAATCTGAGTAGAAGTTGCAGCAGTAGTAGTTGTAATAGCAGTAGTAGTAGTGGTGGTATTAGTAGTAATGCTCGTACTAGCAGTAGTAGTAGTAGGAGAAGTATTATTAGTTATAGTAGCAATTGTAGTTGTAGAAATATTAGTAGCAGTGGTAATAGCATCAGGAGAAGTAGTAGTAGTTGCAATAGTAGTAGCGGTATTAGTAGTAGTATTAGTAGCAGCAATAGTAGTAATAGTTATTGTAGTAGTAGCGGTCATTGTAGTAGCAGTTGTTGCAGCAAATTTAGTAGTAGTAGTGGTAGTAGTAGGGGCTGGATTAGGAGTAGTTGTTGGAGTAGTACTAGTTGAGTATTGGTAGTGGCAATACTAGTTATAGTAGTAGTAGTGGTAGTAGCAGTAGCAGTTGAAGTTGTAGTAGTAGAGGTAGTATTAGGAATGATAGTTGGAGCAGGAGTTAGAGGTGGGGTGGTGGTAGTGGTAGTAGTAGTAGTAGTAGTAATAGTAGTATAGCCTTTGTAGTAGTAGGAGTAGTAGCGGTAGTAATTGGTGTAGTAGTAGAAATAGCACCAGTAGCTGTAGCAGCAGTAGTTATTATAGAAGTAGTGGTAATGGTAGAAGTAACATTAGTAGTAGTACCAATAGTTGTTGTAGTAGCACTCATAGCAGGAGAAGTAGTAGTAGTACCAGCTCTAGTAGTAGTAGCAGCAGCAATTGTAGCAGTAGGAGAAGTTGTCGGTATAGTAGGAGTATTAGTAGTAGTAGTATTAGTAGTAGTGGTGGTTGTAGAAGTAGTAGTAGTAGTAATAGAAGTAGTACTAGTTGTAGAAGTTGAAGTAGCAGTAGTAGTACTAATAGTAGGTGGAGTCATAGGAGTATTAGGATTAGTAGTAGTACTAGTAGTAGCAGCAGCAATAGTAGTAGTAGGGATAGTAGTGGCAATAGGTGTAGGAGTACGAGTAGCAGTAGGACTAGGACTAGTAGTATTAGTATTAGTAGTAGTATTACAAGTACAAGGAGGAGTAGTAGTAGTAGCAATTATACTGGTAGTTGAAGTAGTAGTAGTAGGGTCAGTATCATTAGTAGCAGTAGTGGTAGTGGTATTAGTAGTAGATGTTGCAGTAGTAGTAGTAAAAGTCATGGTAGTAGTAGCATTACTAGTGGTAGTAGTAGCCATTGTAGGAGTAGTACGAGCAGTAGTTGTTGTAGTAGTAGTAGTGGTAGTAGTACTAGAAGTAGTAGGGGCAGGAATAGTAGTAGCAGTAGTAGTTGTTGTAGAAGTAGTAGCAGTACTAGGAGTTGTACAAGTAGTAATGTAGTAGCAATCATTGAAGTAGTAGTAGAAGTATTCGTAGTTGTAGCACTAGCAAGAGTAGTAGCTGTTGTTGTAGTGGGAGTAGCAGTAGTTAGAGTAGTAGTAGTAGTAGGAGTGTTTGGAGTAGTAGTAGCAGTAGGAGTAGTTATAATAGTAGTAGTAGTAGCAGTTGTTGTAGTAGTAGTAGTAGTAGTAGTGTTGTTGTTGTTGTTGTAGGAGGAGGAGGAGGAGGAGGAGGAGTAGTAGTAGTAGAAGTAGTAGTAGTAGTTGTGGTAGTAGTAGTAGCAGTACTAGGAGTTGGAGTAGTAATGGTAGTTGCAGTGGTAGTAGTATGAGTAGGAGTTGTAGTAGCAACAATTGTAGTAGTAGTGGCCATAGGAGTAGAAGTATTTGTAGGAGTGGTAGTAGTGGTTGTAGTAGTTATAGTAGAAGTACCAGTAGTGGTAGGAGTTGTAGTAGGAGCAATTATACTTGTAGTAGTAGTTGTCATATAAGTAGTAGTAGTTGTAGCCGAAGTAGTAGTAGTAGTAGTAGGAGTGGTAGAAGAAGTAGCGGTAGAAGTAGTAGTTGTTATTGTAGTAGTAGAAGTAGGAGAAGAAAGAGTAGTAGTAGTAGTAGTCGTAGTAGTAGTAGAAGTAGTAGCAGGGGTAGAAGTAGCAGTAGCAGCAAAAACATTAATAGAAGTAGTAGCAGCAACAACATTAATAGAAGTAGTAGTAGTAGTAGTAGTAGTAAATAGGAGTAGTAGGAGTAGAGCTGTTAGTTGTAGCCATAGTAGTACCAGTTGTAGCAGCAGTGGCAGATATAGTTGTAGTAGCAGCAGCAACAACAGTAGTAGTAGTAGAAGTAGAAGTAGTAGTGGTAGTAGTAGTTGTAGTAGCATATGCAGCAGCAGCCGCAGTAGCAGTTGTAGTAATATTACAAATAGTAGTACTAGTAGGAGTAGTACTAGTAGAAATAATAGTTGTAACAAAAATGGGAGTAGGATAGGGAATAGTAGTTATAGCAATAGTAGTAGTAGTAGTGGTTGTTATTGCAGTTATAGTAGTTGGATTAGTAGTAGCAGTAGCAGTAGTGGTAGTCGTGGAAGTAGTAGTAGTTGCCGTAGTAGTAGTCGCAGCAGCAATAGTTGTAGTAGTAGTCGCAGCAGCAGTAGTTGTAGTAGTAGTAGTTGTTGTAGTGGGAGTAGTAATAGTTGTAGTAGTAGCAGTAATAGTTGTAGTAGTTGCAATAATAGTAGTAGTAGTAATAGTAATAGCAATAATAGTAGTAATAGTAGTAGTGGTTGTAGTAGTACCAGCAATAGTATTAGTAGTAGCTATAGTGGAAGTAGCAGTAGTAGCTGTAGTAGTTGTAGTTGTAGTAGTAGTAGTCGGAGTTATTGTGGTAGCAGTTGGAATAGGATTTGTAATAGTAGTAGTTGTAGTAGTAGTTGTCGTAGTACTAGTGCTTATAGTAGTAATAGTTGTAGAAGCAATTGTACTAGTAGTTGTTGTTGTAGCAGGAGTAGTAGCAGAAATAGTAGTTGGAGTAGTTGTAGTAGTAGTAGTAGTAGTAGTAGTAATAATAATAATAATAATAATAATAATCGTTGTATTAGTTATAATAGTAGTCGTAATATTCGTAGCACCAACATTAGTAGTAGCTGTATTAGGAGTAGTAGTAATAGTCGCATTAGTTGTAGTAATAGTAGTAATAGTAGTGGCAGCAGTAGCAGGTGTGGTAGTAATAATAGTAATCGTAGTAGTAGTGGTAGCGGTGTAGTAGCAGTAGTACTAGTAGTAGTAGCAACAGTATTATTGGTAGTAGTAGTAGTAGTAGGAATAGTGGCTGAAATAGTAGCAGTAGTCGTAACAGCAGCACTAGTAGTAGTCGCAGTAGCAGTAGGTGTACTTGCAGCAACAGAAGCAGCAGCAGTAGTAGTAGTAGAAAGAGTAGTAGCAACAGTAGGAGTAGCCATTGTTGTAGTAGAAGTAGTAGTAGTATTTATAGCACTATTTGCTGTAGTTCTAGTAATAGTATTAGTAGCAGTAGCAAAAGTAGTAGTAATAGTAGTATTTGTAGTAGTATTAGTAGTAGTAGTAGTAGTAATAGTAATAGTAGTAGTAGTAGTCGTGGTAGTAGAAATAGTAATAGAAGTTGTAGTAGTAACAACAACAGCAGTAGCAAAAGTTGTAGTACTAGTAGTTGCAGCAGTAGCAACAATAGTAGTAGTAGTTAGAGTAGTAGTAGCAGTAGTAGCCCTAGCCATAGTAATAGCAGCAGCAGTAGTAGTAGTAATAGTAGTACGAGAAGTAGTAGTAGTAGCCCCAGCCATAGTAATAACAGTAGTAATCACCATAGTAGTAGTAGTATCCATAGTAATAGTAGGAGTAGTAGCAATAGTAGCAGGAGTAATAGCAGCAGCAGTAGTAGTAGTAGAAGTAGAAGTAGTAGAAGTAGAAGTAGTAGTAGGAGAAGTAGTAGTAGTAGGAGTAGTAGCAGCAGTAGTTGTTGGATCGGAAGCAGTAGCTGTAGCGATAACAGTTATAGTAGTCGTAGTAGTAGTAGTAGCAGCAGTAGTAGCAGTTGTTGTAGTATTAACAGTTGTATCAGTAGTAGAAGTTGTAGTAGTCGTAGTAGTAGTAGTAGTAGCAGTAGCAGTAGTTGTAGCAGAAGTACTAGTAATAACAAAAATTGTAGGAGGAGATGTACTAGTTGTGGTTATTGTTATTGTTGTAGGAGAAGTAGTTGTGGTAGTTGTAGTATTTGTAGTAGTAGTACTAGTATTAGTAGTCGTAGTAATAAGTAAAATTAGTAGTACTAGTAGTAGCATTAGTAGTAGTAGTATGAATAGCAGTACTAGTAGTAGTAGTAGCAGTAGTAGTTGTATAAGTAATAGAAGTAGCAGTTGCAGCAATAGCAATAGTAGCAGTAGTAGTGGCATCAATAGTAGTAGTAACGGTAATAAAAGCAATAGTAGTGGAAGTAGCAGCAGTAGTAGCCGCAATAGTAACAATAGTAGTAGCAACAGAAGAAGCAACCGTAGCAGTAGTATTAGCAATAGTAGAAGTAGTAGCAGTGCTTCTAGCAGTAGTAGTAGTAGCAGTAGTGTTAGTGGTGGGATAGGTGGTAGTAGTAGTAGTAGCAGCAACATAATTACTACTACTACTCCTCCAACTTGTGTTACTACTACTACTCCTACTCCTACTACTACTACCACTTTTCCTACTCCTACTACTGCTACTACAACTACTTCTACTACTACTGCCATTATAATTACTACTTCTACACCTATTCCTACTCTTGCTACAACTACTACTACTCCTGATCCTACTATAGCTGAGCGTACTCCTGCTGTGGCTGCTGCTGCTACTACAACTTCTACTATGTCTAATGTTGCTACTGCTGCTACTATTTCCACTACTACTCCTACTACTACTATTAGTGTTACGACTACTAGTCTAACTACAACTAGTGTTATAACAACAACTACTACTACTACATCTACTACTACTACCACAGCTGCTACAAAAATAACTGTTGCTGCTACTGCTACTACTACAACTTCTACTATTACTACTTCTACGACTACTGTTGTTGCGATTGCTACAACTGCTACTTCTCCTACTACTACTACCATTACTATTACTGCTATAACTACTATCATTACAACTACTCCTACTACCACTACTACAAGTACTACTACTACTCCTAACACTCCTATTACTACTACTACTACCGATGTTGCAACTGTTACAATTACTACTTCGGCTACTACATCCACTACAGCTACTATAGTTAATATTACTACTACTACTCCTACTACCACTACTAGTACTACTAGTACTGCTACTACGACAACTACTGCTGCTGCTACTACTACTACTACTACAAATATTGCTACTACTACAACTACTAATACTCCTGATCATACTACCGCTACTCATACTCCAGCTTTGGTTGTGGGTGCTACTACAACTTCTACTTCTACTACTGTTGTTACTACTGTTACTACTTCTACTGCTACTCCTACTATGACTTCTCTACTATTACTACTACTACTCTTAGTACAACTAGTCTTACAACAACAACTACTACTACTACTTCTACTACTACTACCACAGCTGCTACTACAACAACTACTGCTACTGCTACTACTACAACAACAAAAACAACTACTACTATTACTACTAATACTACCAATACTACTACAACTCTACTGCTGCTACTACTACTATCACCAATACTAATACAACAACTACTACTTTTATGACTACTGCTGTTGCAGCTGCTACTACTACTACTTCACCTATGATTACTACCAATACTGTTACAACAACTACTACTACCATTAGTACTACTACTCCAAGTACTCCTACTCCTAACACTCATGCTGCTACTACTACTATTGTTGCTGCTACCATTGGAACTACTACTTTGGCTACTACAACAACAGCTACTACTACTACTCTTACAATTACTACTACTACGACTACTACTACAACAACAAATATTACTACTACAACAACAACTACTACTATTCGCACTACTACAACTATAATAACTACTGTAACTATGATTACTACTATTACTACTAATACTACTTCTACTACTACTACTACCACCACTATTACCACTATAACTACTCCCACTCCAACTTCAACTGCTACTACTATGCCTACTACTACTACTATGACCAGTAGTACAACTAATAGTGCACCTACTACTACTACACCTACAACTCATATTAGTAATACTACTTCAATTGCTACTACTACTACACCTACTACTACTACTACTCCTACTACTACTACTACTTCTACTTCGACTTTTACAACAACAACAACTACTACTACTACTACTCCTACTGCTACTTCTACTTCTGCTACTACTATTACAATGACTACTAATACAACTACTGCAACTACTACTACTACAACTACCTCCACTACTACTACCACTACCGCAACTACAACTACATTACAACTACAACAACTACTACACCTACTACTATTACTACTGCGACTACTACAACCACAACTACTACTGCAACAACAACTACTACTCTTTCTACTACAACTACTACTGCTGCTGCTACTACTCCTACTACTACTCCTACTACTATTACTACTACTACTACTACTACAACTACGACTACTAGTTCTACTAGAACAACTACTATTACTACTGCTTCCATAACTACTACTACTACTACCACTACTACAACAACTGCTGCTACTATTTCTACTCTTGCTACTAAAAGACCTCCTACAATTACTTTGGCTACTAGTATCACGACCGCTACTACTACTACTACTACTACTACTACTAGTCATATTACTCGTACAGCTACTACTACTAATACTACTACTACTACTACTACTACCATAACTGCTACTACTACTACTACTACTACCACCACTACCACTACTGCTACTGGTACGACTACTACTACTACTCCTGCTACTGCTACTACTACTACTATGACTTCTACTACTGCTAGTATAACTACGACTACTACTACTGCAACTACTGCTACTACAATGTCTACTACAACTAATACAGCTACTACAACTACACTACTACCACAAGCACTGCTACTATTCCAACAACTACCACTATTACAACTCTTATTAGTACCATTACTACAGCTACTACTACAACTACTACTGTTACTACTACAACAACAACTACTCCTACTATTACTATTACTACTGCTACTACTATTACTTTTACTACTACTACTTTTACTACTACTACTACTACTATGACTACTACTACGACGACTACTTCTTCTATGGGTACTACTACTAATACTAATACTACTACTACTACTACTACTACTACTACTACTACTACTACTACTACTACTATTACTACTACTACTATTACCACTACTACTACTACTTCTACAACAATAACTACAACTGCTACTACTTCCACTACTGTTACTACTGCTGCAATTTCTACTCCTACTCCTAAAACAACTCCGATAATTACTTTGGCTACTAGTACTACTACTACTACTACAACTACCACTAGTCATATAACTGGTATTGCTACTACTACTACTACTATTACTGCTACTACTTTTGCTCCTACTACAACTGCTACTACTACTACTACTTCAGCTACTGGTACAATTGCTATTGCTACAACTACAACAACTACTACTACTCCGGCTACTGCTGCTACTACTACTATGACTACTACTACTCCTGTTAGGACAACTACTACTCCTGCTAGGACTACTACTACTTCTGCTACTGCTACCAACTCTACTACAACTAATACAGCTACTACCACTACACTACCACTACAGTTACCCCCAAAAGCATTGCTACTACTTCAACAACTACCACTATTACTACTATTATTACTACTACTATTATTGCTACTACTACTACAACTACACCTACTATTACAACAACAACTACTACTACTACTTCTACAACTAGTGCTACTGCAACTACAACTAGCACTCCAATTGCTACTACAACTATTACTACCGCTACTACTATTACTACCACTACTGCAACTACAACTAGCACTCCTATTGCTACCACTATTACTACCACTACTGCAACTACAACTAGCACTCCTATTGCTACTACTATTACTACCACTACTGCAACTACAACTAGCACTCCTATTGCTACTACAACTACTTTTACTAATACTACTGCTACTACTACTGCTACTACTAGTTCTTCTACCGCTACTACTCCTAACACAACAACAACAACCACTACTACTACTACAACTACTGCTGCCACTACTACTGCGACTCCTCCCCCTTGTACAACTATAACTACCAATACTACCACCACTACTATTACTATTAATAATACAACAACTACTACTACTGCAACTACTACTACTACTATTACTATTACTACTGCTACTACAGCAACTACTACTACTACTAATACTACTACAACTACTGTTGCTGCTACTACTACTACTAATATTACTAATATTACTACACCTATTGTAACTAATCACTACTACTACTAATACTACTACTACTACTACAACTATTATTACTAATATTACTACACTTATTACTACTCATACCACTACTACTACTACTACTATTGCTCATATTACTACTACTGCTGCCACAACTACTTCTTCTTCTTCTTCTACTTCTACTACTACTACTACAACTACTACTCTTACTACTACTACTATTGCTGCTACTACCGCTACTGCTAATACAACTACTGCTATTACTACTGTTGCTACTCCTACTAATACTACTACCACTACTACTACTACTTCTACTACTACTACTACTTCAACCACTATGCTACACCACCTCCTGCTACTACTACAACTGCTACTACTGCTACTATTATTGTGACTACTATTACGGTGACTACTACTACTAATACTATTGGTAAACCACTAATGCCACAAGTACACCACCACAACTACTATAACAACTACTACTACTGCTACTCCTACAACTACTATAATAACTACTACTACTACTGCCATCAAAACTAATACTGCTACTGCTACTCCTACTACTATGACTTCTCTTACTATTACTACTACTACAACTACTACTACTTCTTCTCCTACTACTACTGCTACTACTACTACAACGACAACTACTTCTGTTGCTGCTACTTCTACTATTAGTACTACTTTTACTACCACTGCTACAACAACTACTGCTACTGCTACTGCTACAACTTATGCTACTGTTGCTATTACTATTGCTTCTACTACTACTACTACTACTAATACAACTGCTACTTCTACTGCTATTGTTACTAGTACAACTATTGCTACAACTGCCACTACGACTACTGCAACTACTACTACTAGTACCCCAACTACTGAAACTACTGCTGCTGCTGCTCGCACTACTGCTCCTACCACTACTACTTCTACTATCTCTACTGCTGGTACAACTGCTACTACTATTACTGTTACCACTGCTGCTACAATAATAACAACTATTACTAAACTTACTACTGCTGCTACTGCTACAACAACTACTGCTACTACTACTATTTCTGCTATTACTAGTTTTACTACTAATTCTACTATTACTACTACTACCACTACCACCACCATTGCGGTTGATGCTGCTGCTCCTACTACTATTGCCACTTCGCCAACTACTCTGACTATTATTACTACTATAGCTACTACTACTATTGCCGCGACTACTACAACAAATACTGCTTCTTCTACTACTACCACAACTACTACTATTGCTGCTTCTACAAATGCTACTACAATTGCTGCGATTACTACTAATGCTACTCCTACCACTACAATTTCTACTATTACTACTGCTGCTACTACTACTTCTTCTACTACTAATACTGTAGCTACTATTTCTAGTAGCACAATGGCAACTACTACTACTAGTACTCCTGCTATTACTACCACTACAACTACTATTATTTTTAGTAATGATGCTCCCGCTACTACTGTGACCACAATTACTTCGGCCACCGCTATGGCAACTGCTACTCCTACTACTACCGCTACTGCTCCTAGAATAATAACTACTACTCCTACTACTATTTCTACTATTGCTACACTTACTACAAAGATTGCTGCTACTATTACAACTACTACTCCTGCTCATACTACTTATACTACTGCTACCTCTACTACTGCGGCTTTTGCTATTACAACTACAACTCCTACTTCTACTACTACTACAACCTCTCTTGCTACTACTGATACTCCAACTACTTCTTCTACTAGTACTACTTCTACTACTACAACTGCTATTGTTACTCCTACGACTACTACTACTACTACTACTACTACTACTACTAGTACTATTGCTACTACTACTTCTACTACAACTATCGCTGTTGTTACTCCTACTACTACTACTGTTGCTCCTATAATTACTACTTCTACTACTACTACTTTTGCGGCAACTAATGATGTTATTACTACTACCGCTACTACTACGACTTCTGCCACTACTTCTACTACTACTACAGATGGCACGACAGCTACTGCTACTACGACTACCACTTCTGCTACTATGCCTGCTACTACTGCTGCTAAAACTGCGAATCCTATAACTATTGCTACTACTGCCACTACTACTACAACTACTACTTCTACTACTTCTACTTCAACTACAGCTACTGCTTCTTCTACTTCAACTTCTGCTACTACTTCTACTTCAAATACTACTAATACTACTATGACCCCTACTACTACAACTACTACTACTATTACTACTACTACTACTATTGCAACAGCTACTACTACTACTAATACTAGTTCTACTACAACTGCTATTACACATATTACTACACTGATTACTACTAATGCCACTACTGCTACTACTACTACTCTTACTCATGTTACTACTACTATTGCTACAACTACTTCTACTACTATTACTACAACTACTACTCTTACTAGTACTATTATTGCTGCTACTACTACCAGTACTACAACTATCACTACTACTACTACCACTTCTACTACTACTACTACTACTAATACAACAGCCACTACTAGTTGTACTACTACTACAACAACAGCTACTACTATTCCCACTACTACAACTACAAAAACTACTGTAAATACGACTACTACTATTACTATTATTACTAGTACTAAAACTACAACAACCACTACTTCTACTACTACTACTACCGCCACTCTTACTATTGTAACTACTTCCACTCCAACTTAAACTGCTACTACTATGCCTAATACTATTACTATTAGCAGTAGCACAACTAATACTGCACCTACTACTACTAAGCTTACAACTTATATTAGTAATACTACTTCAATTGCTACTACTACTACACCTACCACAACTACTCCTACTACTGCTACTACTACTACTTCTACTTCTACAACAACAACAACAACAACAACTACTACTCCTACTTCTACTTCTACTTCTGCTACTACTACTACAATGACTACTAACACAACTACTGCAACTACTACTACTACAACTACCTCTACTACTACTACCACTACCGCAACTACAACTACATTACAACTACAACAACTACTACTAGTACAACTATTACTATTACGACTACTACAACCACTACTACTACTACTACTACTACTACTACTACTACTACTACTACTACTACTACTACTACTACTACAGCAACAACTACTACTACTACAACTACTACTGCTACTATATCTACTCTTGCTACTAAAAGACCTCCAACAATTACTTTGGCTACTAGTATCACTACAACTACTACTAGTCATACTACTCGTACAGCTACTACTACTACTACTACTACTATTACTACTACTACTACTACTACCACAACTGCTACTACTACTACTACTACTACCACCACCACTACTGCTACTGGTACGACTACAACTACTACTTGTGCTACTGCTACTACTACTACTATGACTTCTACTACTCCTCCTAGTACAACTACGACTACTACTACTACTACTGCTGCTGCTACTACGTCTACTACAACTAATACAGCTACTACAACTACACTATTATTACGACTACGACCACAAGCACTGCTACTACTCCAACAACTACCACTATTACAACTCTTATTAGTACCACTAGTACAGATACTACTACTACAACTACTACTGTTACTACTACAACAACAACTACTCCTACTGTTACTATTACTACTACTACTACTACTACTTTTACTACTATTACTACTACTACAACAACAACTACTACGACTACAACTTCCACTTCCACCACTACTACTATAACTAGTGCTCCTACTGCTACTACAACTACTCATACTAATACTACAACTACTACTATGACTACAACTACTATGGCTACTTCTTCTATGGGTACAAATACTAATACTAAATACTACTACTACTACTACTACTACTTCTAAAACAATAACTACAACTGCTACTACTTCCACTACTGTTACTACTGCTACAATTTCTACTCCTGCTCCTAAAATAACTCCGATAATTACTTTGGCTACTAGTACTACTACTACTACTACTACCCCAAGTCATATAACTGGTACTGTTAATACTACTACTACTATTACCGGTACTACTTTTGCTCCTACTACAACTGCTACTACTATTACTACTACAACAACGACAACTATACCTACTATTACAACTACCAGTACAACAACTACAACTATTACTACTACTACTACTACTACAACTACTACTACTACTTCTTCTTCTTCTTTTACTACTACTACGACTACTACCACTTCTACTACCACTACTGCAACTACAACTACCACTCCTATTGCTACTACAACTACTTTTACTACTACTACTACTACTACTACTGTTGCTACTTCTTCTACCGCTACTACTCCTAACACAACAAGAACAACCACTACTACTACTACAACTACTGCTGTCACTACTACTGCGACTCCTCCCCCTTGTACAACTATAACTACCAATACTACCACAACTACTACTACTATTAATAATACTACTACTACTGGTACTACTACTGCTACTACTATTACTACTATTATTGCTACTACTACTACTACAACAACTACTACTACTACTAATACTACTATTAATACTACTACAACTACTGTTGCTGCTACAACTACTACTAATATTACTAATATTACTACACCTATTGCAACTAATCACTACTACTACTACTACTACTACAGCTGCTGCTACTACTACTACTATTATTACTAATATTACTACACTTATTACAACTCATACCACTACTACTACTACTACTACTATTGCCACAACTACTTCTTCTTCTTCTTCTTCTACTACTACTACTAGTACAACTACTACTAATACTGCTGCTACTACTGCTACTACCGCTACTGCTAATACCACTACTGCTACTGCTACTGTTGCTACTCCTACTAATACTACTCCCACTACTACTACTAATTCTACTATTATTGTTGCTACCACTACTGCTACTGCTACAACCACTACTACTACACCACCTCCTGCTACTACTACTACTGCTACTACTGCTACTATTTCTGCGACTACTACTACTAATACTATTGGTAAACCACTAATGCCACAAGTACTATGACCACTACAACCACTATAACAACTACTATTACTGCTACTCCTACAACTACTATAATTACTACCACTACTACTACAATCAAAACTAATACTGCTACTGCTACTCCTGCTACTATGACTTCTTCTCTTACTATTACTACTACTACAACTACTACTACTTCTTCGCCTACTACTACTGCTACTACTACTACTACGACAACTACTCCTGTTGCTGCTACTTCTACTACTAGTACTACTTTTACTACCACTACTACAACTACTACTGCTACTGCTACAACTTTTGTTGCTGTTACCACTACTATTGCTTCTACTATTACTGCTACTCCTACTACTACTACTACTACTACTACTACTACTACTACTAATACAACTGCTACTTCTACTGCTACTGTTACTACTAGAACTACTGCTACTACTGCTACAACTACTTCTATTGCAACTACTACTTCTACTACTGCAACTACTGCTACTACTGCAACAACTACCACTACGACTACTACGACTACTACTACTAGTACCCCAACTACTGAAACTACTACTGCTGCTGCTCGCACAGCAGTTGCTACTACTACTACTTCTATAATCTATACTACTAGTACAACTGCTAGTATCGCTACTGCTACCACTGCTGCTACAATAATAACAACTACACTACACTTACTACTTCTACTACTGCTACTTCTGCAACAACAACTACTACTACTACGGCTACTACTACTACTATTTTTGCTGTTACTAGTTTTACTACTAATTCTACTATTACTACGACTACTACTACTACCACCATTGCGGTTGATGCTGCTGCTCCTACTACTATTGCCACTTCGCCAACTACTATGACTACTATTACTACTATAGCTACGACTACTATTGCCACTACTACAACTACAAATACTGCTTCTTCTACTACTACCACAACTACTGCTATTTCTCCTTCTACAAATGCTACTACAACTGCTGCAATTACTTCTAATGCTACTTCTACGACTACAATTTCTACTGTTACAACTGCTGCGATTGCTACTTCTTCTACTACTAGTATTGTTGATACTATTTCTGGTAGCACTATGGCAACTACTACTACTAGTACTCCTGCTATTACTACCACTACAACTACTATTATTTTTAGTACCGGCAACTGCTATTCCTACTACTACCGCTACTGCTCCTAGAATAACAACTACTACTCCTACTACTACTGCTACTATTGCTACTCTTACTACTAAGATTGCTGCTACTATTACAACTACTACTCCTGCTCATACTACTTATACTACTGCTACCACTACTACTGCGGCTTTTGTTATTACAACTACTACTCCTATTGTACTACTACTACAACCTCTCGTGCTACTACTGATACTCCAACTACTTCTTCTACTACTACTACTTCTACTACTACAACTGCTATTGTTACGCCTACTACTACTTCTACTTCTACTACTACTGTTGCTACTACTACTTCTACTACAACTATCGCTGTTGTTACTCCTACTACTACTACTGCTGCTCCTATAATTACTACTTCTACTACTACTACTTTTGCGGCAACTATTGTTGTTATTACTACTGCTGCTACTACTACGACTTCTGCTACTACTTCTACTACTACCATAGATGGCACGACTGCTATTGCTACTACTACTACCACTTCTGCTACTATGCCTGCTACTACTGCAGCTAAAACTGCGAATCCTACAACTATTGCTACTATTGCCACTTCTACTACAACTACTACTACTACTACTTCTACTTCAACTACAGCTACTGCTTCTACTACTCCTACTCCAACTACTACTGCTGCCACTCCTTCTTCTACTTCAACTTCTGGTACTACTTCTACTTCAACTACTACTAATACTACTATGACCCCTACTACTACAACTAATACTACTACTACTACTAATACTACTTCTACTACAACTACTATTACACATATTACTACACCGATTACTACTAATGCCACTACTGCTACTACTACTACTCTTACTCATGTTACTACTACTATTGCTACAACTACTTCTACTACTTTTACTGCAACTACTACAGCTACTACTACAAATACTACTCTTACTAGTACTATTCTTGCTGCTACTACTACCAGTACTACAACTACACTACTGCTACTACCACTTCTACTGCTACTACTACTACTACGGCTACTACTACTACTATTTTTGCTGTTATAGTTTTACTATTAATTCTACTATTACTACTACTACTACTACTACTACTACTACCATTGCGGTTGATGCTGCTGCTCCTACTACTATTGCGACTTCGCCAACTACTATGACTACTATTACTACTACAGCTACTGCTACTATTGCCACTACCACTACTACAAATACTGCTTCTTCTACTATTACCACAACTACTACTATTGCTGCTTCTACAAATGCTACTACAACTGTTGCAATTACTACTACTGCTACTCCTACCACTACAATTTCTACTATTACTACTGCTGCCACTGCTACTACGTCTACTACTAATGTTGTTGCTACTATTTCTGGTAGCACTATGACAACAACTACTACTAGTACTCCTGCTATTACTACCGCTACAACTACTATTATTTTTAGTAATGATGCTCCCGCTACTACTGTGACTACAATTACTTCAGCCACCGCTATGGCAACTGCTACTACTACTACCGCTACTGCTCCTAGAATAACAACCACTACTCCTACTACTATTGCTACTATTGCTATTCTTACTCCTAAGATTGCTGCTACTATTACAACTATTGCTCCTGCTCCTACTACTTATACTACTTCTACCACTATTACTGCGGCTTTTGCTATTACAACTACTACTCCTACTTCTACTACTACTAAAACCTCTCCTGCTACTACTGATACTCCAACTACTTCTTCTTCTACTACTACTTCTACTACTACAACTGCTATTGTTACTCCTCCTACTACTACTACTACTACCACTACTACTACTACTACTACTACTACTACTGTTGCTACTACTTCTTCTATTACAACTATCGCTATTGTTACTCCTATTACTACTACTGCTGCTCCTATAATTACTACTTCTACTACTACTACATTCACGACAACTAATGATGTTATTACTACTACTGCTACTACTACGACTTCTGCTACTACTTCTACTACTACTACGGATGGCACGACTGCTACTGCTACTACGACTACCACTTCTGCTACTATGCTTGCTACTACTGCTGCTAAAACCGCGAATCCTACAACTATTGCTACTACTGCCACTTCTACTACAACTACTACTACTACTACTTCTACTTCAACTACAGCTACTGCTTCTACTACTCCTACTCCAACTACTACTGCTGCCACTTGCTTCTTCTACTTCAACTTCTGCTACTACTTCTACTTCAACTACTACTAATACTACTATGACCCCTACTACTACAACTACTACAACTATTACTACTACTACTGCTACTGCAATAGCTACTACTAATACTACTACAACTGCTATTACACATATTACTACACTGATTACTACTAATGCCACTACTGCTACTACTACTACTCTTACTCATGTTACTACTACTATTACTACAACTACTTCTACTACTATTACTACAACTACTACAGCTACTACAGAAAATAATAATCTTACTAGTACTGTTCTTGCTGCTACTACTACCAGTACTACAACTACCACTACTGCTACTACCACTTCTACTGCTACTACTACTTCTACTCCTTCTAATACTACTCCTACAACTACTACTACTTCTACTATTACTGCTGCTACTACAACAACTACTGCTACTACCACTGCTGCTACTACTGCTACTGCTACTGCTACTACTACTACTGCCACTACTACAACTTCTTCTACGGCTACTGCTACTAATGCTACTAGTAATTCGTCCACTACGACTACTATGACAACTAATGCTACTACTGCTACTTCTACAACAACTACAACTACTACTACTATCAAAACAAATATTGCTACTGCTACTGCTACAACTATGACTTCTTCTCCTACTATTACTATTAGAACAAAAACTACTACTACAACTACTCTTGCTTCTAATACTTCTACTACTAGTACTACTACTACTGCCCTTCTTCAACTGCTGGTCCTACTACTACAACAACTACTACTACGACTACTATTGCTACTGCTACTACTACTACTGCTACTCCTACTACTACTACTCTAATTGCAAATACTACTTGTACTATTACTGGTGCTGCTACTACTACTATAGCTACAACCGCTACTGCTACTACCACTGCTGCTACTCCTACTACTAATACTACTACTATTGCTTCTGCTGCTACGACTACTGTGACTACTTCTACTACTACTACTGGTACTACAACGACTAGTACTACGACCACTACAACTACTATAACAACGACCGATACTACTGCTACCTCTACAACTACTGTAACAACTACTACTGCTTCTACTACAACAACAACTACTACTACTATCAAAACTAACACTGCTACTGCTATTGCTACTATTATAACTTCTTCCCCTACTATTACCACTACTATAACTACTACTACTACATCTCCTACTGCTACTACAACTACTCCTGCAATTGCTACTTCTACTACTAGTAGTACTAGTACTACTACCACTACAACTACTACTGCAACTGCAACTACTACTATTACTGCTACTATTACTAGTACAACTACTGCTGCTACTGCTAGTACCACAAGCACTAAAACTACTATTGTTGCTACTACTACTGCTGCTACAATCGCTACTACTGTTATTATCCCTACTGATGGTACTACTACGATTACTTCTACTACAACTAGTACTACTACTACACCTACTACTGCTACTACTGCTATGACTACGACTACACTACTACTACTACTGCTACTACTACTACGACTACAACTACTGCTACTACTACTACTATTATTTCTGCTGCTACTACTTTGACCACAAATACCAATACTACTACTACTGCTGCTGCTGCTACTGCTACTACTATACTATTTCTGCTGCTACTACTTTTACTACTAATACCAATACTACTAATGCTACTACTATCACTACGGCTGCCGCCGCTGCTGCTACTACTGCTGCGACTTCGCCAACTACAACGAATATTGCTACTACTACTACTGCGACTACTATTACTAATACTACTTCTAGTACTACTATAACTACTACTATTGCTCCTTCTGCAAATGCTACTATTACTGCTACTACTACTAGTAAAACTATGACTGCTCCTATTATTAATGCTACTACTACTACTACTACAATTTCTACTGCTTCTACTTCTACTATTGCTACTACTGCTAATATTACTGCTACCACTATGACAACTACTACTACTAGTACCCCTACTGCTACTACTATAACAACAACTATTATCTTTAGTAATGATACTCCCGCTGCTACAGTGACTACTACTTCTTTAGCTACCACTACTGCAACTGCTACTCCTACTACTACCGCTACTACTCCTACAACAACAACTACTCGTCCTAGTATTGCTACTCCTACTACGATGATCGCTGCTACTACTATATCGGCTAATACCGCACCAACTACTACTACTACTGCTACAACTACTCCCATTGCTACTACTACTACTACTCCTCCTGCTCATACTACTTCTACTACCGCTACCGCTACTACTGTGGCTCCTGCTACTACAACTGCTACTACTACTACAACCTCTCCTCCTACTACTGATACTCCAACTAATACTGCAACAACTACAACTTTTTCTACTACTACCACTGTTGTTACTCCTACTATACTACTACTCCTACTAGTACTGCTACTACTGCTATTATTGCTACTACTACTCCTACTTCTACTACCACTACTGCTACTACTACTGCTACTACTACTACAACTATCGCTGTTGTTACTCCTACTACTACTACTACGGCTCCTACAATTACTACTACTATGACTACTACTTTTGCGGCAACTATTGATGCTATTACTATTACTACGACTTCCGCTACTACTTCTACTACAACTACGGACGCCACAACTGCTGCTGCTACTACTACTACTACTTCTACAACTATGTCTACTATTACTGCTGCTACTACTGCGACTACTACAGCTACTGCTACTTTGCTACAACTGCCTCTTCCACTACAACAACAACTACTACTACTGCTACTACAACTACTACTACTGCTGCTACTACTACTACTCCAACTGTTGCTGCTACTGCTACTACTTCTATTTCAATTTTTGCTACTACTTCTACTATTTCAACTATTTTAACTTTTACTACTATTTCAACTTTTGCTACTGCTATTATGACTACTGCAACTATTACTAATACTATTACTACTATTACTACTTCTGATACTACTACAACTACAACTTCTCCAACAACTGACACTACTGCTACTACTACTATTGATTCTACTACTGCCACTGCAATGACTACTAATACTACTACCACTACTATTGCAACTACTGCTACTAGCACTACGGCTACAACTGCAATTACTTCTTCTACTACGACCACTACTAGTACTAACACTGCAACTACTACTGTAACTACAACTACTACTACTACGATGACTACAACTATTACCACTAATGTTGCTACTACTAGTAGTATAACTACTGCAACTACGACTTTGGCTGCTACTACTGCTAATACCGCTACTGCTACAACAACTACTACACTTACTACTACTACTACTACCACCACTACTACTATTGTTACTTCTACTATCGCTACTATTACAGCTACTAGTACTACTGCAACTACTGCTGTCGCTGTTTCTGCTACAACTACTATAATTACTATAACTTCTACTATGAATGCTACTACTGCTACTGCTGCTACTATTACAATTGCTACTGTTGCTACAACTACTACTACTACTGCTGCTTTTACTACTACTACTGCTGCAACTGCTACTACTAATACGACTACTACTACTACAGCTACTGCCACAACTGTTACTACTACTATAGTTGTTGCTATGACTACTACTACTTCTACTTCGACTACTACAGCAAATACTAATACTACTACCGTTGTTGTTGCTACAACTGCTACTACTACTACTTCTCCTACTACAATTACCACTGCTACTACTACTGCAACTATTGCCACTGCTACTCAACTAATACTACTGTCGCTTCTACTACTACTGCTACTAGTAGTAGTAGTAGTAGTAGTAGTAGTAGTAGTAGTAGTAGTACTACTACTACTACTACTACTACAACAACAACAACAACAACTACTACTACTACTACTATTACTTCTAGTTCTATTGCTTCTACTACTACTGCTGCTGCTATTGCTACTATTGCTATGACTGCTACTAGTACTACTGCTACTACGATTACTACTGCTACTACTGCTACCACTTCTTCGACTGCCACTACAAATACTACTGCTACAATAACTACGACTACTACTACTATTGCAACAACAACAACAACTACTACTACTACGACTACTACTACTACTGCCACTACTGCTACCACTAATTTGACTGCCACTAAAATTACTTTTGCTACTACTGTGACTTCTACTTCTTCTGCTACAACTGCTACTATTGCTACAACAACAACAATAATTACAATTACGACAACCACTACTCCTATGGCTACTACTACTGCTACAGCTATTGCCACTGTAACTGCTACTCGTGCAAATACTACTACTAATGCTACTACTGCTGCTACAAGAACTACTACTACGAATATTACTACTAGAACCTCTACTGCTTTTGCTACTACTATTACTATTGCTACCATCGCTGCTACTACTACAACGGCTACCCCCACTAATACTACTATTGCTACTACTAGTTTTTCTACAATGAATATTAATACTGCTACTACTATCACTACTACTACTACTTCTACTACAACAATTACTACTACTACTACCGCTGCTGCTGCCACTACAGCTACGACTGCTACTACTGTGGCTTCAACTACTGCGGCTACTACTACTACTACTGCTACCACTACTACAACTACTACTTCTGCTACTAATGCTACTATTATACTACTATAACTACTACTACTGCTACCACTGCTACTAATGCTACAACTACTGCTACTACCTCTAATATTGTGATAACAACCGCTACTTTTGCCACTAATGCTACTAGTGCAACTTCTGCTACAACTACTGCTACTACTAGTACTACTACTATTACTACTGCACTACAACTTCTACAACCTCTACCAATACTACTGCTACTACTGCTACAACTACCACAACCACTACCAATATTTCTGTTACAACTACTGCTACTACTACTACTACTATTACAACTGCACTACAACTTCTACAACCGTTACCAATACTACCACTACGATTACTACTACTACTACTAATACTATAGTTACGACTGCTACTAGCACTCCAAATACTACTATTACTACAACTACTACAACTACTACTGTTGCTACCGCTACTGCTACAACTGTTAGTACTATCACTACTACTGTTGCTACTACTGGTACTACTACTACACCTACTGTTGCTTCTACTGGTACAACGACAACAACAACAACAACAACAACAACTACTATTACTACTACTACTACTACTACTACTCCTACTACTACTACTCCTACTACTACTACTACTACTACTACTACTACTATTACTACTACTACTACTACTACTCTTACTGAAGCTGCTGCTGCTTCTACTGCTACTTACTACGACAACTTCTATTATTACTACTACTAATACTACTACTACTACTCCTACTTCTGCTACTATGACTACTACTGCAACTAATACTACTACTATTAATACTAATACTATTGCTATTACTACTACTTCTACTACTACTACAACTGCTATTGCTAAAATGCTACTGCTATAACTACTTCTACTACTGTAACTACTGGTACTACTACTACTACTACTACTACGACTACTACTACTGCTACTGGTACTACTAGTTCTAGTGCAACTATAGGTACTACTACTGCTACTACTTCTCCTACTACTACTACTGCTTCTCCTACTACAACTATTACTGCTACAATGACTAATGCTCCCGCCACTCATGCTGCTACTACTGTTACTATTTCTGCTACTACTGCTATGATGACATTACTACTAATACTACTACTATTATTGCTACAATTGCAGCAGCGACTACTAATACTATTGCTACTACTACTAATACTATTACTACTACTTCTACTACAACTACTGCTACTAGTACTTCTACTGCTACTGATAGTTCTACTACTACTACTACAAATGCTACTTTTGCTACTACTGCTACTACTAGTGTTACTACTACTACTCTTCTGATGTTACAACTACTTCTCCTACGACAACAACTAATCCCACTACTATTGCAACAACTACTGCAACTTCTACTACTACTTCTACTCCTACTGCTACTGCAGTAGCTACAACTGCTAGTACTATTGCTACTGCTCTAATCGTCCAACATCCGCTATAACTCCTACTACTACTATTACTACTTCTACTACTACTACTACTGCTGCTGCGGATCCTACTTCTTCTACTACTACTACTGCTACTACTATGACTACTACTTCGACTAATTTCACTGTTACTACTTCTACTACTTCTGCAACTACTAATACTGTAACTGTAATTACTGGTACTATGTATGTTGATTTAGTAGCAACTACTGCAACTACTACAACTAATAAATTTGCTACTACTTCTTCTTCAACAACAACTACTACTACAACTACTAAAATTGTGGCTACTACTACAACTACTACAACAACTATTACTACTACTATTACAACTTCAGCTACAACTTCTTCTACAACTATTACTACTACTGCTGCTGCTGCGACTGCTGCTACTGCTAATACTACTTGCACTACTGCTACTGCTACCACTATCACTGCAACTTCTGCTTCTACAACAACAACAACTACTACAACTACTGCTACTACTATGGCTACTACTACAACTACTACTACGGATACTGCTATTATTGCTAATACTACTACTACTACTACTGGTACTGCCACTACTGCTAATACTACAACTACTACAAGAGCTACTGCTGCTACTGCTACAACAACTACAATAGGTACTATTGCTACAGCTGCTGCTACTGCTACTACAACAACAATAACTACTACTACTACTACTACTGTTGCTACTGCTAATATTACTATTACAACAACGACAACTACCACTGCTATTATTGCTGCAGCTACTACTGCTACTACTACTACTACTACTACTACAACTACTTCTTCTCCTCATACTATTGCTACTACTAATACTGCTCCACTACTACTACAGCTACTACTATTATTACTGCTACCACTACTACTGCTACTTCATCTACTACTACTACTATTACCATTACAGATACTTCTGCTACTACAACCACTCTGACTACTACTAGTACAACTACAATAACGACTGCAACCAGTACTGCTATTATTGTTACTGCTACCACTACTACTACTACGACCACTACTGCTACTACTGTACTACATCTACAAGTACCACCACCACCACCACTACTACTGCTACAACTACTACTACTGCTGCTGCTACTATTACTACTACGGCTGCTACTACTACAACAACTACAACTATTGCAGCTTCAGCTGCTACTATTGCTACTCTACAACTACTACTACTATTGCTGCTGCTGCTACTACTACTACTACTATTACAAGTACTTCTACTGCCACTACTACAAGTACTTCTGCTACTACTACAGCTACTACTACTACAACTACTCCTACTATTCCTACTACTCCTTCAACAACTAGTAATACTACTACTACCACTGTTACTACTACTACAACTTACTACAACTACTACTCTGACTACAGCTACTACGCCCCCTACAACTACTTATGCTATTAATACAACTGCTGCCCCTAATACTACCACTACTACTATTGCTATTACTACTACTACCCCTACCATTGCAACTGCTACTACTACTACTATTTCTATTAGTACAACTACTACAACTACTAAAACTATTACTTCAACTACTACTACTACTAGCACCGCACAACTACTACTAATCCTATAAGGATCACTCCAAAACTACAATATCTTACTCTACATGCTCGTCCTATAGCTACTGTACTCCTACTACTTCTACTACTACACCTAATACTAGTACTACGACCACGACTACAACGAGGACGAATACTCGACGCGACTTACGACGAGAAGACTACTTACTACTATGGATACTACTACTACCTCCAACTTCCATTATAACTACCACATACTACGTGACTCACTACTACGACCAATATTGCAACTATTACTACAACCACCACCACTACTACTGATATTGCTACTACTACTACTATTAGCACCACCACCACCACCACCACCATGACTACTACTACTACTACTACTACTACTGTTACTACTACTACTACTAGACCTACTACAACAACAAGTACTACCATAGCTACTACTACTACACCTACTACAACAGCAAGTACTACTATTGCTACTACTACTACTACTACTGTTACTACTACTACTATTCCTACTACAATTGCCATTGACACTAATACCACTACTACTATTATTACAACAACTACTACTAGTCCAACTACTATTGTTGGGCCTACAACTACCACTACTACCCCTATGACTAAAATTACTACGACCGCTACTACTACCACTACTCCTAATACTACTACTATAATAACTACCACTAATACTATTACTACTACTACCCTACTACTATTGCTACTACTCATACTTATACTATGACTACTACTACTACTTCTACAACTAATATTGCTATTACTAGTACTCCTACTGCTACTAGTACTACTATGCTTGCTACAACTACTACTACTAGCAGAATGGTTAATACTATCACTACTACCACTATACTACCACTACTACTACTAATAATACTACTATTACAATAACAATTACTACTACTACTCCTCCTCCTCCTAACAATCCTACTACTAATTCAACTACTACTACTACTACTCCAACTACTTCTTCTACTACTTCTACTACTACTACTACTAATGCAATTATGATTGCTACGACTACTACTACTACAGCTGTAGCTACTACAATGGCTACTACTACTACTACAACAAGTACTACTGCTAGTGCTACTACTAGTACTATTGCTACTACTACTACTACTACTAATACTACCACTGCTACTAACAATACTACTGCTTCTACAACAACCACTACTAGTATGATAACTACTACCACTACTAAAACAGATGCTGCTACTAGTAGTACTACCACTAGTAGTACTAGTACCATTATCACTGCTACTGCTAGTACAATTACTACTTCTACTGCTACTACTGCTATTGCTGCTCCAACAACTACTACTGCTTCTGCTCCAACAACTGCTACTACTACTATTGTAGTAACTGCTACTTCTGTTACTACTAATATTACTACAACTACAAATACAACTACCCCTTCTATCACTACTATCACTGCTACTTCTACTACTGCTGCTACAATAATTCCTTCTTCCCCTAATTCTACTACTTTTGTAACTACTACTCCTACAATAACTACTACAAATACTACTACCACAACTACTACTACTGCTACTCCTACTACTACTACTACAACAACAACAACAACTTCAGCTACCACAACTACTACTGCTAGTACTAACACTACTATTAGTACTACTACTTCTACTACTCCTAGAGCTACTACAACGACTGCTCATAAAACAACAACTACTACTACTGTTACTACTACTGCTGTAACTACTGCTACAACCTCTGCAACTGCTAGTACTACTACTACTACTACTACTATTACTAATGCTACTACTACTCTAGCTGCTGCTGCTACTACTGTTGCTGCTACTACTGCTACTGCTGCTACTACTACTACTACCACAACAAGAACTATAGGTACTACTGCTACTACTACACCAACTACTTCTCATAATACTACAGCTACTATTACTAATTTTGCTACTACTACAACTGCTAATGCTACTTCCACTACTTTTGCTACTACTACTGCTGCTTCCACTATTGCTGCTACTTCTGCTACTACTATTGCTGCTGCTATAGCTATGACAGATACAACTACAACTATGACTATGACAGCTGCTGTTGCTGCTACTACTACCACTACTATGACTACTACTACTGTTACTACTTCTACTACTGCTGTAACTATTACTGCTGCTACTACTTTTACTACAACTACTTCTACTACTATCTCTACTACTATTGCTACAACTTCTAGTACAATAGCTACTAATAATAATACTGCTACTTCTGCTACTACAACAACTTCTACTTTTGCTAATACTACTGTTACTACAATAGTACTACTACTGCTGCTGCTACTATTGACACAACTACTTCTACTTCTACTACTACTCCTACTACTACTGCTTCAGCTGCTATGACTACTACTACTATTGCGCGGCTACTGCTACTACTATTATTACTACTACTACTACTACAAGTACTACTACTAAAACTACTATGGCTACTCCAAACGGCACTACTACTACTACTAGTGCCACTGCTGCTTCTGCTACTACTATTGCTAGTGCTATTGGTAGTACTACAACTACTGCTACTACTACTACAGCTACAACTACGGCTACTAGTACCACCACTACTGCTGCTACTGCTAGTATTACTACTAAAACTATTACTCCTACTATTACTACTACTCCAAGTACTACTCCTATTAGTTGCAGTATTAGTAGCAACAGTGGTAGTTTCAGTAGTAGAAGCAGTAGTAGTGTTTGTGGGAGTAGGAGTAGTATTACTAGTAGTAGTAGTTGTAGCAGTTGTAGTAGTAGTTGGAGTAGTTGTAGTAGGAGTAGTAGTAGCACTAAGAGTTGGAGTAGGAATGGTAGCAGTAGTAGTAGTAGTGGTAGTATTAGTGGTAGTACTAGTACAAGTAGTTGTTGCAATAGAAGCAATAGTAGTAGTTGTTGTAGCTATAGTAGTAAAAGCAGTAACAGTAGTAGTAGTAGCAGCAGGTGTAAAAATAATAGTAGTAATAGTTGTAGTAGTACTTGTAGTAGTATTAGTAATAGTAGTAGGAGTAGTAGCAGTTGTAGTAGGTGTAGTAGTAGTTGGAGTAGGGGTTGTAGTAGTAGTAGGAGGAGGAGTAGCAGCAGCAGCAGTAGTAGTATTAGTAGTAGTAGTAGTTTTTGTTGTTGTTGTTGTTGTTGTTGTCATAGTAGTAGCGATTTCTGGAGTAGTAGCTATAGTAGTAGTGCTAGCATAAGTAATAGTAGTAGTACTGGTAGTGGTAGCAGTAGAGGCAACAGTACTTGTAGTAGTAGTAGTTGTTGAAGTTGCAGTAGTAGTAGCAGTTTCAGAAGTAGTAGGTGCTATAGTAGTGCTAGGATAAGTAATAGTAGTAGTAGTGGTAGCAGCAATAATAGTAGTAGAAGTAGTAGGAGTTGTAGTTGTAGTTGGGGTAGTTATAGAAGTAGAAGTAGTTGTAGCAGTTGCAGTAGTTGGATTAGTTGTTGTAGTTGTAGTACTAGCAGTAGTAGAATTAGTAGTTGTGGTACAAGTCGTAGTAGTAGTTGTAGTAGCAGTAGTAGCAATAGTTTTAGTAGTAGTAGTTGTAGTAGCCGTAGTACTAGTGGTAATAATAGTCGCAGTAGTAATAGTAGCTACAGTAGTAGTGGTAGTAGTAGTATCAATTGTCATAGTAGTACTAGTAGTAGTTGTAGCAGTAGTAGTAGTAGCAGTAGAAGTAGTAGTAGTAGTAGAAGTAGTACTAGTAGCAGTTGTAGCAGTAGTAGTCATAGTAGCAATAGTAACGATAGTGGTAGTGTAATAGTAGTTGCCGCAATAGTTGTAGAAGTAGTAGTAGTAGTTGCAATAGTAGTAGCAAAAGTACTACCAACAGAAGTAGTAGTGGTAGTTACAGTAGCAATAGTAAAAGTAGTAGCAATATTAGTAGTAGTAGTAGTGGTGGTAAAATTTGAAGTTGTAGCAGTAGTAGTACTAGCTGCATTCATAATGGTATAGGTAGCAGCAGTAGTAGTAGCAATAGTAGTAGCGTAAGTAGTAGTAGCCGAAGAAGCTATATTAGTAGTAGTAGTAGTAGTAGCTGTAGTACAAGTGGTAGTATTAGTAGCAGCAGTAGTAGCAGTAGCAGTTGTAGTGGTTGTAGTCGTAGAAGTAGTAGTAGTAATAGTTGGAGAATTAGTAGTTGTAACATTAGTAGTAGTAGTAGTAGTAGTAGTACTAGTCTATCAATATAAGTAGTAGAAGTAGTACCAGATTTGCAATAGCAATAGTAGTAGCAGTTGTAGAAGTAGTAGATGTTATTGTAGTTGTTATGGAAGTAGTATAAGCAGCAGTAGAGCAGTAGTATAAGTGGGAGTAGTAGTAGTAGAAGTTGTAGTAGCAGTAGGAGTAGTTTAGAAGCAATAGTAGTAGTAGTACTAGCAGTAGTAGCAGCAGTAGTAGTAATGGTAATAGTAGTGGTTGTAGTAGTAGTAGCAGATGTAGTATAAGTAGTAGTATAAGTAGTAGCCGCAGTAGTACTACTACTAGCAGTTGTAGCAGTGGTACTACTAGTAGTAGCAGTAGTAGGAGGAGGAGAAGTAGTAGTCTGTAGCTGCAACAGTAGTAGTAGTAATAGTAGTTGTAGTAGTGGCAGTAGTAATAGTAATAGCTGCAAAAGTAGTAACGATAGCAGTAGTAGTTGTAGTAGAAGTAGTAGCAGTAGTAGTCATAGTAGGTGAAGTAGCTGAAGCATTAGTACCAGTAGTAGTAGTTGGAGAAGTTATGGTTATAGTAGAAGTGGTAGTAGTGGTGGTAGTAGTAGTAGTTGTAGTAATATTAGCTGTAGAAGTAGTGGTAGTAATAGTGGTCATAGTAGTGGTAGAAATAGTAGTAGTAGCAGTAGAGTTAGTTGTAGTAGTAGTAGTAGTAGTATGGGTAGTAGTAGCAATGGTAGTAACTATAGTGGTTTTTGTAGTTGTAGTAGCACTAGTGGGAGCAGTAGCAGTACTATTAGTAGTAGTAATTAGTGTAGTATCAGCAGCAGCGGTAGGAGTGGAAGTAGCACTAGCGATAGTAGTAGCAAAAGTAGTAGTTGTATTTGTAGTAATAGTAGTTGTCGTGCGAGTAGTAGTAGTTGCAATAATTGCAGTAGTAGTAGCTGTAATTATAGCAGTAGCAATAGTAGTAGCATTAGTAGTAGTAGTAGTAGAAATAGTAGTCCTAGTTATAGCAATAGGAGAACTTGTTGTAGTTGTAGTTGTAATAATAATAGTAGTAGCAGTAGAAGCAGTAGCAATAGTAGAATTAGGAGGAGTAGTAGTAGTAGCAATAGTAGAATTAGTAGTAGTAGCAGTAGTAGCAGTAGTAGTAATAGCAGCAGTAGTAGCAGTACTAGTGGTTGTAACGATAGTAGAAGTAGTAGTTGTAGTAGTAGCAGTAGTGGTAGTACAGTACTAGCCGTAGAAGAAGAAGAAGTAGTAGTAGTAGTAGCGGTAGCAGTAGCATAAGTATTAGCAGTAGTAGTTATAGAAGTAGTAAAACTAGTAGTTGCAGCAGTAGTAGTAATAGCACTTGTAGCATAGTAGTATCAGATGTAGCAGAAGTAGTAGTATAGGTAGTGGCAGTAGTAGCAGTAGCAGTAGTTGTTGTTGTATTTGTCATTGTAGTCGTGTTGTCATAGTAGTGGCAGTAGTCGTAGAAGTAGCAATAGTAGTTGTAGTAGCAGTAGTAGTAGTAGTAATTGTAGTAGTAGTAGCAACAATAGTTGTAGTAGTGGTTGTAGCAGTAGTAGCAATAGCAGTAGGAGTAGTTACAGAAGTAGTACTAAGAGTAGCAGTATTTGTAGTTGTGGTAGCCGTAGTAGTTGTAGTAGTATTGGTAGTAGTAGCAATGGTAGTAGAAGTAGTAGTGGTAGTAGGTTGGAGAAGTTGAGTAGCAGCAGCAGTAGCAGTAGTAGTTTTAGGTGTAGTAGTAGGTGTAGTAGTAGTCGTAGTAGTAGTAGTAGAGTAGGAGAAGTAGTAGTAGTAGCAGCAATAGTAGTAGTGGTTATAGTAGTTGTAGTAGCGGCAGAAGTAGCAGTAATAAGAGTAGTAGTAGTAATAGTAGCAGCAATAGTAGTAGTAGTGGTAGTTATTATTGTAGTAGTAGCAGTGGTAGCAGGTGCTGTAGTAGTGGTAGTAGTAGTAGTAGTGCTAGTAGTAATAGGGGTAGTAATAGTAGCAACAGTAGCTATCGTAGCAGAAGTTGTAATAGTAATAGTAGTAGATGTCATAGCATTAGCAACACTAGTAGTAGCAATAGTAGTATCAATAGTTGTAGGTGCAATAGTAGTTGTAGTAGTAGAAGTTGTAGTACTAGTAGTAGTAGTAATAGTACTAGCAGTAGTAGTAGCAGCAACAGTAGTAGCAATAGCAGCAGCAACAGTAGTAGTAGTAGCAGTAGCGGTAGAAGTAGTAGTAGTAAGGGTAGATGTAGTGGTAGGAGTAGTAGTGGTAGAAGTAGTGCTAGTAACTATAGCTATAGTCATAGTAGTAGTCATATGCATAGTAGTAGTAGTAATAGTAGTAGTAGTAGTAGTGGCTGCTGCAGCAGCAATAGTAGTAGTAATAGTAGTGCTAGTAGTAGAAGTAATAGTTATAGTAGTTGTAATAGTTGTAGTGGTATTAGAAGAAGTATTAGTAATAGTAGTAATAGTAGTAGAGGTAGTAGTAGTAGTTGAGGTGGTAGTAGTAGTTGTAGTAGTTGTAATAGTTGTAGTGGTATTAGAAGAAGTATTAGTAATAGTAGTAATAGTAGTAGAGGTAGTAGTAGTAGTTGAGGTGGTAGTAGTAGTTGTAGTAGTAGTTGTCGCAATAGAAATAGTAATAGCACTAGTAGTAGGAGTATTAGTAGTAATAGCAGGAGTAGTAGTAGGATGAGCAGTAGTAGTGGTAGTAGTAGAAGTAGTATTCATAGTAGTAGTAGTAGTAGGAGGAGTAGTGGGAGTAGTAGTAGGATTAGTTGTAGGAGTAGCACAAGTAGCAGTAGTGGCAGTTGTATTCATAGTAGTAGCAGTGGTAGTAGTAGTAGTAATAGTAGTAGTAGGAGTTGTAGTAGTCGTAGCAGCAGTGGTAGTAGTTGTACTTGTAGCAGCAGTAGTAGTAGTAGTCATAGTTGTAGCAAAAGTAGTCGTAGTTGAAGTAGTAGCAGTAGTAGTAGTACGAGTAGTAGTTGTATTAGTATTAGGAGATTAAGGAGTTCTAGCAATAGTCGGAGTAGTAGTAGTAGTTAGAATAGTAGTACTAACAATAGTAGTAGTACTAGTAGTTCTAGTAGGAGTGTTAGAATTAGTATTAGTAGTAGTAGTAGTAGTAGCAGCAACAACAACAGTAGCAGTTGGAGTAGCAATAGTAGTCGTAATAATAATAATAGTAGTAGTAGTAGCTGAAGAAGTAATAATCATAGTTGTAGTAGTAGTTGTAATTGGAGTGGTAGTTGTTGGAGTAGGGGTAGTAGTCATAGCTGGAGTAGCAGTAGTAAGGGGAGTTGGAGTATGAGTAGTAGTAGCAGCAATAGTCGTAGTGGTAGGAGTAGAAGCAGTAGTTGTAGGAGTAGGTGTAGGAATAGTAGTAATAGTAGTATTAGTAATAGTAATAGTAGTAGCAGTAGTGGAAGGAGTAGTACTAGTTGCAGTTGTACGGGTAGTAGAAGTAGTAGTAGCAGCAGTAGTTATTATTGTTGTATTAGTAGTAGTAGTAGGGGTGGTCACAATAGGAGTAGTAGTAGTAGTAGCAGTAGATGAAGTGGAAAGTGTTATAGTAGTAGTAGCCGTAGCTGAAGTAGTAGTAACAGTACAATTAGGTGTAGTAGTAGTAGTTGTTGTTGTAATAATTATAGTAGCAGTTGCAGTAGGAGCAATAGTTGTAGTTGTAGTAGTAGTAGTTGTTGTTGTAATAGTTGTGTTGGTGGTTGTAGTAGTAGTATTAATAGTAGTAGCTGTTGTAGTAACAGTAGTAGTACGAGTTGAAGTAATAGTAGGAGTAGCAGTAGTAGTAATAAGCAGTAGTAGTAATATTAGTAGTAGTAGTAGCTATTGTAGTAGTAGTAGTAGGAGTAGTGGTTGTAGGAGTAGTAGAAGTAGACGTAGTAGGAGTAGTAGGAATAGTTGTAGTCATAGTAGTAGTAGTAGTTGTAATGATTGTAGTAGAAGTGCTAATAGCAATAGTAGTAGCAGTAGTAGATGTTGTTGTTGTTGTAGTAGAAGTGCTAATAGCAAAAGTAGTAGCAGTAGTCGTAGTAGTTGTTGTAGATGTACTATTATTAGTAGTTGTAGTTGTAGTAGAAGGGGTAGAGTTGTAGTAGTGTTCATAGTAATAGTAGTAGTAGTAGCAATTGTTGTAATAACAGTAGTAGCAGTAGTTGTAGTCGCAGCAACAATAATAGTAGTAATAGTAGTAGTAGTAGTAGTTGTTGTTGTAGTAGTATTAGCCGTAGTAGTAGGAGTAGCAGTACAAGTAGCAGCAACAACAGTAGGTGTGGCAAAAGTAGCAATTGTAGTAGTAGCAACAACAACAACGAGATTAAGAGTATCTGTAGTAGGAGCGGGAGTAGTAGCACTATCTGCAATAGCAGGAATAGGGGTAGGAGAAGTGGCAGTAGTAGTAGTAGGGAGTAGGATTAGTACTAGTAATTTTGTTGCTGCTACTACTATTACTACTACTACTACTACTATTGCTACTACTACTACTACTACTACTTATGCTACTATTGTTACAAATACTATTTCTACAACTACTACAACAATAACTAGTACTACTATTGCGACTATTGCTAGTCCTACTACTGCTAATACTACTACAACTACTACGATTGCTACCACTACTACTACTTCTACTACAATTATTTTTACTACTACTACTACTGCTACTACAAGTAGACTACTACTATAGCTACTAAGCACTACTACTACTCCGACATCTACTACAATTACTACTACTAATACTACTACTACTACTACACCTGCTACTCCTCTAACTACTGCTACTATGCCCACCGCTACTACTACTACTACTCCTACTGCTAATACTACTACTACCACTACTAGAACTTTTCTTATTGCTACTACTACTACTACTCCTACTGCTAATACTACTACTACTGCCACTACTATCACTACCCCTAGTCCTAGTACTTCTACTTCTCCTCCTCCGACACCTACAACAACTACAACTGCTACTTCTACTATTACTATTGCTACTACTACTACAACTTCTACTTCTATTGCTACACCAAATACTACTACTATTACAACTACAACTACAACTACTACAACTGCAACTACTACTTCTACCACTAGCACTACAATTCTTGAAACTACTGCTACTGTTACTAGTACAACTACTACTGTTGCTACTGGTACTTCTACTACTACTCCTATTAGTACAATAAGCACTGCTACTACTCCAACTACTACAACTACTACTATTACTGCGACTACTGCTACTACTCCAACTACTTCTACTATTACTGCGACTACTGCTACTACTTCTCTTTCGACTCATACAACAACAACTACTACTACTAACTGCTAGTACTACAATAAATACTACTATTGTTCCTACTAATGCTTCTACTCCTACACCTACTCCCCACAACTACTACATCTACTACCACTACTACTACTCCTGCTACTACTACTACTATTTCTGCTTCTACTACTACTACTACTTTTGCTAATAGTACTACTACCACTATGACTACTACTTCTACTACTACAAGACCAACTACTAGTACTACAACTACTACTGCTACTATTGCTACTACTACTACTACTACTACTACTACTACTACTATTGCTACTTCTACGACTACTACTACTACTACTACTACTACTACTACTACTTCTACTACTATGAGTGTTACTAATACTTGTACAAATCCTGGTACTATTACTGCTTCTACAACAACAACAAGGAGAACAACAACTCCGGCTACTAGTACCTCTGCTACTACAGCTACTACTACTACTACTACAACTTCTACTACCACTACTACTACAACTACAACTACTACTACTGCTGCTGCTACTAATACTAGCACTACTGCTACTACTACTACTACAACTACTCGTGCTGCTACTACAACAACTACTACTATGAACACTACTACAACTCCTACTTCTACTACTCTACTACTAGTAGTACTGCTACTACTACAACAACTTATACTTCTACTACTACAACAACTTCTGCTTCTACTACTACTACTTCAAATACTGCTGCTATTACTGCTAGTACTATTACTACTAGTACTACTACTCCTGTTACTGCTTCTACTACTATTAATACTATTGCTGCTGCTATTACTATACTACTACTACTATTACTACTACAACTCTTGTTTCTTCTTCTAGTATTGCTATTACTACTACTACTACTACTACTACTATTACTACTTCTACCACAACTGCTATGACTGCTACTTTTACTACAGCAACTACTTCTACTACTACTACTACTACTACTACTACTACTACTACTACTACTACAACAAGTACTACTGCTACTACTAATACTACTCCTACTCCTACTATTACTACTACTACTACTCCTACTACTGCAGTTGCTGCTACTTCTATGCCAACTACTTCTACTGCTTCTACAACTTCTACTTCTACTACTACCGCTAGTACTACTACTACTATTACTAATAATACTACTGCTATTGCTATTGCTACTACTATTACTACTACTTGTACTATTGTTACTACTACAACTACTTCTATTTTTTACTAGTACTACTACAATTGCTACTACTACTCCAACTACTACTTTTACAATTACTTCTACTACTATTGGTACTACCACTACTACTGCTACTGCTACTCCAACTACTACCTCTACAATTACTACTACTACAATTATTCCTACTACTACTACAACTAGTAGCAGTACTACTACTATACTTTTACTGCTGCTACTATTGCTACGGCTACTATGTGTAATACTCCTACTACAACAACAACTACTACTTCTACTACTACCCATATTACTATGACTGCTACTACTACTACTAGTACTACTACCATAGCTACTACTACCACTACTACTACTCCTACTACTAGTATTACTATGACTGCTACTATCGCTACTGCTAGTCCTATGACTACTACTACTACAATAACTTCTACTATCGCTACTGCTACGCCTAAAACTACTACTACTACTATTACTACTCCTACTCATACTACTATTCCTTATCCTACACGTATTCCTACTTCTACTCCCACTACTACCGCTACTACTACAACTACTACTACTACTACTATGACTACTACTACTACTACTTCTACTTCTACGACCACTACTACTACTACTACTAGTAGTACTACCACCACTACTACTCTTGCTATTGCTACTACTACTGCTGCTACTACAACTACCGCTGTTACTGCTATTTCTATTGCAACAATTACTACTGTTGCTACTACTACTACTTCTCCTCTTCCTACTAGTCTTACTGCTACTACTACAACTGTTGCTTCTGCTGCTACTAATACAGCTACTACGACTATAACTATTGCTACTACTGCGACTGCTACTACTGCTGCTACTGCTATAGGAACTACTACTGCAACTACTACTTCTAATACTACTATAACTAGTACCTCTACAGCTGCTAATGTTGTTGTTGTTGCTGCTACTAATACTACTAATCCTAGTACTTCTCCTTCTACTACTTCTATGGCAACTACTACAACTGCTACTACTTCTTTGAATTCCTCTACTACTACTACTAGTAGTACTACTACTACTTTTGCTACTACTACTACTACTACAACAACTACTACACCAACTCCTAGTCCTACTACTACTGCAAATACTACTTCTACTACAACTATGACTACTCCTACTACTAATATTACTACTACTACTACTCCTCCTCGTACTCCTACTATAACTGCTACTATTACTTCTACAACTACTATAATTTCTTGAACTACTATGATTACAACAACAACAACTACTACTACTACTACTACGACTAATTCTGCTACTACTACTATTACTACTACTACTACGACTACTACTACTGCTGCTGCTGCTGCTACCTCTGCTGCTACTACTGCTGCTACTACTACTACTACTAATACTACTACTAATACTGCTTCTTCTACTACTCCTACTTCTACACTTACTACTACTCCTACTACAACCACAACTAATATTGTTACTGCCACAATAACAACTTCTACTACTGTTACGATCACTACTGCTATTACTACTACTACTATTTCTACTACTATAACACTACTAAAATTGCTACCACAACTACTAGTGCTACTTCGACTACTATTAATTCTACTATTAAAACTACTAATACTGCACCTACAACTACTGCTTCTACTACTACTACTACTGTGACTATTGGTGCAACAACTGCTACTACAATTTCTACCACTACTACTACTACTACTGCTATTGCCTCTACTAATAATAATACCACTACTACAACTATATTACTACAATAACTACTATGACTAGTACTACTTCTGCTCCTACAACTACTACTATTACTACTGCTTATACTACTACAACAACTACTACTACTAATACTACTACAAGTACGACAACAACAATAACTACTGCTGCTAGTACTGGCTGCTTCTACTGCTACTACTATTGCTACTACTACTACTACTACTACTACTAAAACTGCTACCACTACTACTAGTGCTAATATTACTACTACTATTTCTACCACTACAACAACTACTACTACTACTACAACTACTACTTCTACTACTACAACTACTAATACTGTGACTACTGGTACAACAACTGCTACTATTATTTCTACTACTACTGCTGCTGCTGCTGCTGCTACTATTGCCTCGACTAATAATAATAATGCTACTACAACTACACTACAACAACAACTAGTACGACTAGTACTACTTCTACTCCTACAACTACTACCATTACTTCTGCTCATACTTCTACTACTTCTACTACTACTACTACTATGACTACTACTACTACTACTACTACTACTACTACTACTACTACTACTACTACTACTACTACTACTACTACTACAACAACAACTACCACTACTATTTCTACTACTACTACTACAACAACAACAACTACAACTACTACTACTCCTACTACTAATACTAGCACATCTACTGCTACTACTACTCCTGCTACTACTGCAACTCCTACTTATACTACTACAACTACTACAACTATTATTGCTACTGCAACTACTACTACCACCACCACCACCACCATACTGCTACTAATACTACTTCTTGTACTCCAACACCTACTCCTACTACTATCCCTACTGCCACTTCTAATACTGCTCCCCCTCCTCCTACTACTACTACTGTTGCTACTACTTCAACTAATACTACCACTAGTTCTACTACTACTACTACTCTTTCTCCTACTACTACTACTTCTACTACTACTACTACTACTACTACTATGACAACTATTAGTGGTACTAGTACTACTTCTGCCACTATAATTAATGCTGTTACTACTACTGCTGCTACTCCTGCTACAATTGCAACTCCTAGACTTACCACTACTACTATGACTACTACTACAACTATCACTATACTACAACTAGAACTACTACTACAACAACTACTTCTACACCAACTCCTACTCCTATTACTACTCCTTCAACTAGACTACTACGACTACTATAGCTGCTACCAGTGCTACTACAACAACAACAACTACTACTGCTACTAGTACTACTATAACCACAACTGCTACTACTACTGTTCCTGCTACTACAACTTCTACTACTACTACTACTATTGTTACTAGCACAACTACTACTACTACTGCTGCTACTTTTCCTACTACTACAAGTATTGCTGCTATTACTATTGATACCATATTTCTACTACTTCTACTACTACTACTTCTGCTATGATTACTACTATTGCTACAACTACCACTGCTACTACTACTGGTACTACTGCTTCTACTTCCACTACTGCTACTATTAGGATTACTGCTTCTACTTCCACTACTATTACTATTAGTACTACTCCTGCTACTATTACTACGGCTACAATGACTTCTACTACCACTACTGCTGCTACTATTGTTCCTATTGCAACTACTACTACTATTATTACAGCTACAGATATCGCTACTACTACTAGTACTACTGCTACTACTACTACTACCACTACTACTATTATGTCTACTGCTACTACTACTACACCTACTACTACTACGACTCTCACTTCTGTTACTAGTACTACTACTACAACTACAATTACCACTACTACTATTACTACTATTACTATTGCTACTACTACTACAACTGCTACTATTGCTACTACTGCTTTGACTACTACTACTTCTTCTCATATTTGTACTGTTGCAACTACTGCTACAACTTCTACTTCTACTCCTACTACTGCACCTAATGCTACTGCAACTACTACTGTTGTTACTACAGCTATTGCTACTACTGCTGCAACTACCACTAGTATCACTTCTCGTACAACTAATGCTACTACTACTACAATAGCTATGACTACTACTACTTCTACTCGTACTACAGCTGCTACTAATACTACTGCTACTACTACTGCAACTACTACTACTACTGCTGCTATTACCCCTAATCCAACTACTGCTACAACTACTAATACTACTATTGCTACAGCTGCTACTACTTGTAGTGCTCATAATACTGCTACTACTACGTCTTCGTGTACTACTACTAATTCTGCTACTGCTACTTCTACTATTACTACTACTACAGCTACCGCTACAACAACTATAACTACTGCTACTACTACTGCTGCTGCTGCTGCTACTATTGCCACAATTACGGCTGTGACTACTACTTCTACAACTATTACTATTATTACTGCAACTTCTAATGCTACAACAACAACAAGTACTGCTACTATTGATTCTGCTACGATAATAGCTACCACTACTACTAATATTATTGCTGCTACTACTACTACTGTTACTGCTACTACTTCTGCTACTACTATAACTTCGAGTACTACTATAACTATAGCGAAAACAACTCTTGCTACTGCTACTATTACTGTTGTTGCCACTAATACTAATGTGACTACAACCAGTACTGCAACACTAATACTTCTGCTGCAGTTGCCGCTATATCTAGTGCTACTACAACTACAGTTGTTGCGACTGCTGCTACTACTACTGCTTCCGTTCTTTAACTACTACTACCACTACTGCTGCTACTACTACTACAACAACTACAACTACAACTATAACTACTACAACTACAACAACCACTACTACTACTGCTCCTTCAACTACTACTACTAGTACTACTACAACTACTTCTACAATAACTACTACTAATACTACTATTACTACTACTACTACTATTACTACTACTACTAAAACTACTAGGATTATTACTACTATTACTACTACTCCTACAATAACTATTATTACTAATATTACTTTTTTTATTATTACTACTACTACTACTAGTACTTCTACTACTACTACTCCTACTAATACTTCTCTAAATAATAATAATACTACTACTATTACTGCTAATATTTCTACTACTTCTGCCGTTGCTTCTCCTACAACTCCTAATACTACTACTATTACTACTTTAACTACTGTTGCTATTGTTTCTATTATTACTACTACTACTACTAATTCTACTGCTACTCCTACAACTACCCCTACTACTACTACCGCTACTCCTACTACTACTATGACTAATATTACTACTCCTACTACTCCTACTACTACTCCAACTACTACTATGACTACTATTACTTCTGCTATGACTACGACTACTGCTAATACTACCACTATTACTAGTACTAAAACTATTGCTACTACAACTACTATAAATAATGGTACAATAACAACAACAACTACTACTACAATAACTACTACTACTACTACTACTACTACTACTACTACTACTACTACTACTACTACTACTACTACTACTACTAGTACTACTACTAGTATAATTTCTAGTACTACTACTACTAGTGCTACTACTAATACTACTACTACTACTACTTCTACTACTATTACTAATGTTTCGAGTACTACAACAACTACTACTACTACAATGACTTATGCTATAGCTAATGTGACTACAACTAAGACTACTACGACTTCAACAACTACTAAAACTACTAATACTACAACTATTACTATTACTTCTATGGTAGTTGTTCCTGCTGCTACTCGTACCATTACTACTAATAATACTACACCTACTACTATTATGACTACTACTACTACTACTGGTACTCATGCTACTACTACAGTGACTACAACTATGCCTGCTACTACTACTACTATGACTACTATAACTACTACTTCTACAGCTACTACTATACTACTACTACAACTAATACTACAAGAATTACTACTACTCCTACAATTATTACCATTACTACTACTAATATTATTTCTACTGCAACTACCACTACTGCTATGGCTACTCAACTGCTCCTCCTCCTACTACTACTATTACAACTTCTAATGCTACTACTACTCCTACAACAACTACTACTACTCCTACAACTACTACTACTACTCCTATTACTACAAGTACTACTCCTACTACTATTACTATTATTACAACAGCTATTACTACTACTAGAAGTAGAAGTAGTAGTAGTAGCAAAAGTAATATAGTGGAGTAGCAGGAGTAGTAGTAGTTGTAGTAGAAGTAGTAGTAGCAGAAGCCTTAGTATCCGGAGTAGTAGCAGTAACAATAGTAGTAGTAATAGAAGTAGTAGTAGTAGCAATAGTGGTAGTTGTAGTAGTACTATAGTAGTAGTAGCAGTAGTATTAGTAGTAGGGGTTGTAGCAGTAGTAGTAGTTGTAGTAGTAGCAGTAGAAGTAGTAGTAGTCATAATCATAGTAGTAGTAGTAACAAGAGTAGTAGTTGTTGTTGTTATTATTGTAGTAGTTGTGGTAACAGTAGTAGTAGTAGTAGCAATGGTAGTATCAAAAGTAGTAGTTGTGACAAAAGAAGTAGAAGTAGTAGTACACGTTGTAGTAGCCGTAGTTGTCATAGTAGCAGGAGTAGAAGTAGTAGTAGCAGTAGCCATAGTAGTAGTAGTAGTAGATGTAGAAGTACATGTAGTAGTAGTTGTAGTAATAGTAGTAGCAGTAATAGTCATAGTAGTTGAAGTAGCAGCAATAGTAGTAGTAGTTGAAGTAGCAGTAGTAGCAGTAAAAGTAGTAGTTGTAGTAGTAGTAATAGTAGTAGTAGCAATAGTAGTAGTAGTAGTAGTAGTTATTATTGTTGTTGTTGTTGTTGTTGTTGGAGTAGTAGTAGTAGTAGTCGCAATAGTTATAGCAGTAGTAGCAGCAGCAGCAGTAGTAGTTGTAGCAATAGTAGTAATTTTAGTTGCAATCTTAGTAGTAGCAATCATAGTGGTAGTCATAGTGGTAGTCGTATTAGTCGCAGCAGCAGAAAGAGCAGCAGTAGAGGTAGTAGTAACTGTAGTAGTAATAGTAGTACTAGGAGCAATAGTAGTAGTAATAGTAATAGTAGTAGCAGTTGTAGCAGCAATAGTAGTTGCGGTAGCAGTATCAGTCGCAGAGGCTGTATTTGTTGCAGTATAAGCAGTAGTACTAGTAGTAATTATAGTAGCTATTTTAGTTGCAGTAGTAGTAGCAGTAGTAGTAGTCATAGCAGAAGTAGTAGTCGTAGAAGTAGTAGTAGTAATTGTTGTTGTAGTAGTAGTGGTAGTAGTAGTAGTACTAGTAGTAGTAATAAGACTAGTAGCAGCCGTAGGAGTAGGGGCAGTATTAGTCATAGTAGTAGTAGTCGTGGTAGGAGTAGTCAGAGTAGTAGTAGTAGTATTAGTAGTAGTAATAGTAGTAGTAGTGGTAGTAGTAGAAGTTATAGTATTAGTGTAGTAATATTAGCAGCAATAGTAGCAGTAGAGGTTGTAGAAGTAGTAGTAGTAGTACTAGAAGTAGTATTAGTAGTAGTAGGGGCAGTAATAGCAGTACCAGCAGTGGTAGTAGTAGTACTAGTAGTAAAATGACTAGTTGTAGCAATAGTAGTAGCAGTGGCAGTAGCAACAGTAGTAGTCATAGTTGTAGTAGTAGTAGTTGTTGTTGTTGTTGTTGTCATCATAGTAGAAGTAACAGTAGTAGTTGTAGTACTAGTAGTAGTCATAGTAGCTGCAGAAGTAGAAGTAGCAGTAGTAATAATAATAGTAGAAGTTGTTGTGGTAGTAGTAGTAGTAGTAGTTGTTGTTGTTGTTGTAATAGTCATAGTAGTAGAAGTAGTGGTAATAGGATTAGTAGTAGTAATATTGATGGTAATAGCGATAAAAGTAGTAGTTGAGGTATTCGCAGTAGTAGTAATAGCAGGAATAGTAATTATAGTAGTAGTTGCAAAAGTAGTAGTAGTAGCAGCAGCAGTAGTATTTGTAGTTGTTATTATTGTAGTCGTAGTTGTAGCGGTACTATTAGTAACAATAGTAGTAGTAGTTGTTGTAGTAGTAGCAGAAGTAGTAGCATTAATAGGAGAAATAGTAGTAGTAGTTTTAGTAGTAGTAGAGGTAGTAGTAGCAATAGTAGTAGTAGCAGCAACTGTAGTAGTAGTAGTAGTAGTAATAATAGTAGTAAATGTGGTAGTGCTAGTAGTAGTGGTGGTAGTAGTAGTAAGAGAAGCAAAAGTAGGAGGAGGAGTCATAGTAGTAGTAGCAGTAGGTGTAGTTGTGGTAGTCATAGTAGTAGTAGTAGTAGTAGTAGGAGTAGTAGTAGAAGAAGAAGTTGTAGAAGTAGAAGTAGGAGAAGTAGTAGTAATAGTGGCAGTAGTAGTAGAAGGATTACTAGTAGTAGAAGTAGTGGCAGTTATAGAGTAGTTGTAGGAGTAGTAGAAATAGCCGCAGCTGTAGCAACAGTAGTAGTTGTAGTAGTAGTGATAGCAATATTTGTAATAGTAGTAGCAGAAGCTGTAGTTCTAGTCGTAGTAGAGGTAGTAGTAGTAGTAGTAGTAGTAGTAGCAGTAGCAGCAGCAGCAGTAGTTGTACTAGTAGTAGTAGTAGTTTGAGTAGTAGAAGGAATCATTGTAGGAGTAGTAGTAGTTGAGGTATTAGTAGTAATAGTAGTAGTATTAATAGTATTAGTCGTTGTTGTAGTAGGAGTAGTAGTAGTAGTAGCTAGTATAGGAAAAATAGTAGTGGAAGTAGTAGCAGTAGCAATTGTGTTAGTAGTAATAGTTGTAGTAGTAGTAGAAGAAGAAGTATTAGTAGTAGCAGTACTAGTAATTGTAGTACTGTAGTAGTAGTAGTAGTAATCATAGCAGTAGGAGTAGTAGTAGTAGTAGAAATAGTAGTAGTAGCAGTAGTAGTAGTAGTAGTAGTAGTAGTAGTAGCAGCAGTAATAGTTATAGTAGTAGTAGCACTAATTATAGTAGCAGTAGTACTAATTATAGTAGCAGTTGTGGCACTAGTAGAAGTAATAGTAGTCGTAGCAGGTATAGTAGTTGTAGTTGGAGTAGTAGTAGTAGAAGTAGCAGCAGTCTTAGTTGTGGTAGTAGTACTAGTAGTAATAGTAGGGGTATTAGGAGTAGTAGTAGTAGAAGCAGTAGTCGTAATAGTAGTAGTAGTGGTAGTAATAGGGGTAATTCTAGTCGTAGTTGTAGTAGTAGTAATTATGGAAGTAGGAGTAGTAGTAGTTGTAGTAGTAGTAGTTATTGTAGTTGTAATAGCCGTAATAGTTGTAGTGGTAGGAATAGTTGTAGAAGTAGTAGCAAAAGTTTTAGTAATTGTAGTAGTAGTAGTGGTAGTAGGAGCAGTGTAGTATTCATAGTAGTGGTAGTAGTAATAGTAGTTGTAGAAGCATAACTAGTGATTGGAGTAATACTAGTAGTAATATTTGTTATAGCAGCCATATAGTAGTAGTACTAGTAGTAGTATTTGTGGTAGTGGTAGTAGTATCAGTAGTAGCGATTGTGGTAGTAGTAGTAGCTGTAGTAGTAGTTGTTGTTGTTGTAGGATTAGTACTCGTAGTCATTGTACTAGTACTAGCAGAAGTAGAAGTACTTGTAGTAATAGTAATAATAATAGTAATAGTAGTAGTATCATTAGTAGCAGTAGCTGCATCTGTAGTAGCAGTAGTAGTAGTGGTGGTAGGAGTAGCAGTTATCGTAGCAGTTGTTTTTGTAACATTAGTCGTAGTAATAGTAGTTGTAGTAGCTGGAGTTATAGTAGTAATAGCATAAGTACTAGTCGTAGTAGTAGTAATAATAGTATTAGTAGTGGTTGTTGTTGTTGTTGTATGAGTAAGAATAGTAGTGGGAGTAGGAGTAGTAGTAGTTGTTGTTGTTGTAGTAGTAGTAGTAGCATTAGTAGCTATAATCGCACTAGTAGAAGTTGTAGTAGTAGTAGTACTAGTAGTAGTAGTACTAGTAGTAGTGGTAGTGGTAGTAGTAGCGATAGTAGTCGTAGTAGTAGTAGTACTACTAGTAGTGGTATCAGTAGTAGTAATTGTTGTAGAAGTAGTAGCGGTAGTAGTAATAATAGTAGTCGGAGTAGCATAATAGAACTACGATAGTAATAATAGTAGTAGTGGTAGTAGTAGTAGCTAAAATAGCAGCAGTAGTAGTAGTAATAGTAGTGGTAGTTGTAGCACTAGTAGAAGTAATAGTAGCAGCAGTAGTAGTAATAGTAGTAGTAGTTGGAGTAGTAGTAGTAGTTGTGGTAGCAACCGTTGTAGTAGTAGTATAAGTAGTAGTAATAGTAGTAGTAGTAGTGGTAGCAACCGTTGTAGTAGTAGTATAAGTAGTAGTAATAGTAGTAGTAGTAGTCGTAGTAATAGGGGTAATTCTAGCAATAGTGGTAGTAGTAGTAATAGTGGAAGTAGGAGTAGTTGTTGTAAGTGTAGTAGTAGTAGTCGTAGTAGTCGTAGCAGTAGTAGTAGTAGGAGTAGAACTAGTAGGAGCAGTAGTATTAGTAGAAGAAGAAGTAGTAGGAGTAGAAGTACTAGAAGAACTAGTAATAGTGGTAGTAGTAGTAGAAGGACTACTAGTAGTAGGAGTAGTGGTACTTGTAGAGTAGTAGTAGTAGTAGTTGTAGAAGTGCTAAGAGGAGTCAAAGTAGTAGAAGTAGTAGCAGTAGTAGTTGTAGGAGTAGTAGAAATAGCGCAACAAGAGCAACAACAGTAGTTGTAGTAGCTGCAGCAGCAGTAGTAGTAGAGATAGCAATATTAGTAGTAGTAGTAGTAGAAGTTGTAGTTATAGTACTAGTAGCAGTTAAAGTAGTTGTAGAAGTCTAGTAGAGATTGTAGTAGTAGTAGTAGTGGTAGTAGTGGTAGTAGTAGTAGTAGTAGCAACAGCAGTAACAACAACAGCAGTAGTACTAGTAGTGGTAGTAGTTGGAGTACTTGGAGGAATCGTTGTAGGAGTAGGAGTAGTAGTTGAGGTATTAGTCGAAATAGTAGTAGTATTAGTAGTAGTAGTAGTAGTAGGAATAGTAGTAGCCATTATCGAAGAAGTAGTAGTAGCATTCATAGTTGCAGCTGTAGGGGTAGTAGTAGTAGTTGTTGTTGTTGTGATAGTAGTAATAGGAGTAGTTGCACGAGTAGCGGTAGAAGTAGTAGCAGTAGTAGTAGTAATTGTAGTATAGGTAGTAGTAGTAGTAGTAGTAGTAGCAGTAGTAGTTGCAGTAGTAGCAATTGTAGCTGTTGTAGTAGTAATAGTAGTAGTGTAGTAGGTGTATTAGGAGTAATAGTAGTAGTAGCTACAGTACTAGCAGTAATAGTAGTAGTTATTGTTGTCGTAGTCATAGTAATAGTAGTTGTAGTAGTACTAGTAGTAGTAGTAGAAGTGGCCGTGGCAGTAGTAGTAGCCATTGTGGCCGTAGCAGCAACAGTAGCATTAGCATTAGTAGTAGTAGTAGAAGTTGCTGTTGTTGTTGTTGTGTAGTAGTTGTAGTAATAGTAGTAATGGTAGTAATGGTAGTAGCAGTAGTAGTAGCAATAGTAGTAGTAGTAGTTGGAGTAGCAGTAGATGGAGTAATAGTAGTAGGAGTAGCAGTTTAAGTAGTTATAGTTGTAGCTGTATTAGTTCTAGTAGTGTTAGTAATAGAAGTAGTGGTAATAGTTGTTGTTGTTGTTGTTGTGGTTGTAGTAGTAGTAGTTGTTGTAGTAGTAGTAGTAGCTGTAATAGCAGCAGTAGGAATAATAATAGTAGTTGTAGTAATAATAGTAGCGGTATTATTCGTAAAAGTAGTATTTATAGTAGGTGTATTAGGAGGAGTAGTAGTAGAAGAAGAAGTAGTAGTAGTAATAGCAGTAGAAGTAGTAGAAGCAGCAGCAGCAGTAGTAGTAGTAAAAGTAGTAGTAGCAGCAGCAGCAGCAGTAGTAGTAGTAAGAGTAGTAGTAGTAGTAGTGACAGTGGTAGTGGTAGTAGTAGTAGTAACTATAGTTGTAGTAGCATAAGTTGTAGCCAGGGTTGTAGAAGTAGCCCCATTGGAAGCAGTAATAGCAGTAGCAATAGTAGTCGTAGTAGTAATAGTAGTCGTAGTAGTAGTAGGAGAAGTAGTAGTAGTAGCAGCAGCAGTAGTAATAATAGTAGTACATGTAGTGCTAGGAAAAGTAGTAATAGAAGTAGCAGCAGTAGTAGTAGTAGTAGCAGTAGTAGCAGCATCAGTAATAATAATATTATGAGTAGTTGAAGAAGCACAGTAGAAGTTGTAGAAGTAGTAGCAGAAATAGTAGTAGTAGTTGTGGGAGTAGGAGTAGTAGTAGTAGGATTTGTAGTAGTAGTAGTAGTAGTAGCAGGAGTAATAGTAGTTGTTGTAGTAGTAGTATCAATAGTAGTTGAAGTAGTAGTAGTAATAGCAGCAGTAGTAGTAGTGGTTGTAGTAGTATTAGCCTTCGTAGTAGTAGCAGCAACAGTAGCAGTAGTAGTTGGAGTAGTAGTACTGGTAGTCGCGGCAACAATCGTTGTAGTAGTGTTGTAGTAGTAGTAGTCGTTGCTCTTGAAGTGGTACTAGTAGCAGTAGTCATTGTAGTTGTTGTTGTAGTAGTAGTAGAAGTAGTAGTAGTAGTAGTAGTAGCAATAGTAGTAGTTGTAGTAGTAGCATTAGTTGTAGTAGTAGCAGCTGTTGTAGCAGCAGAATCAATAGTAGTAGTAGTAGTAGTAGTAATAGTTGTTGTTGTTGTTGTTGTTGTTGTTGTTGTTGTAGTACTATTTGTAGTAGTGCTGACAACTGTTGTAGAAGTAGTAGTAGTTGTTGCTGTTATTGTTGTTGTAGTAGTAGTAGTAGTAGGAACCACAATAGGAGTAGGAGTTGTAGTAGAAGTAGTTGTAGTAGTTGTAGTAGTAGTAGTACTAGTTGTGGTAGTGGTAATTGTACATGTACTAGCCGCAACAGTAGTAGCTGCAGTAAAATAGTAGTCATAGTAGTAGGAGTAGCAATACAAGTAGTAGTACTAGCAATAGTAGGAGTACTAATAGCAGTAGTAGTACTAGCATTAGTAGGTGTACTAGCAGCAGCATTAGTAGTAATACTAATAGTTGTAGTTGTAGGAGTAGTAGATGAAGTAGCAACAATACTAGTAGTAGTAGGAGGAGAAGGAGGAGGAGGAGGAGGAGGAGGAGGAGGAGTAGTAGTAGAAGTAGCAGTAGTAGTTGTAATAATAGGAGTATTTGTAATAATAGTAGATGTAGGAGTAGTAGTAATCATAGTAGTAGCTGTAGCTGTAGTAGTAGCAATAGTAGCATTAGCAGTAGTAGGAGCAGTATTAGTAGGTTGTTGCAACAGAATCAATAGTAGCAGTAGTAGTGGTAGTTATAGTAGTAGTAGTAATAATAATAATAATAGTAGCAGTAGTAGCAGTAGTAGCAGTAGTAGCAATCATAGTAGTGGTAGCATTAGTAGTGGTAGTAGTAGTACTAGTAGTAGAAGAAATTATAGTAGGGAACGAAGTAGTAGTAGCACTAGCAGTAGTAGTAGTGGTAGTGGTACAAGTAGTAGTATTTGTTGTTGTGGCAGTAATAGTAGTAGTTGCAGTAGTAGTAGCAGTACTAGCAAAACTTGTAGTAGTAGTTGTAGTAGTATTAGCAGTAGTAGCAGTAGTAGTACAGTAGTTGGAGTAGCAGTGGTTACAGTTGTAGCAGCAGAAGTGGTAGTAGTAGCGATAGTTGTAGCAATAGGAGTAGTAGTAGCAGTAGCAATAGTAATAGTAGTAGTGGTGGAAGTAGTTGTAGCAGTAGTAGCAGCTATAGCAGTAGTAGAGGTAGTAGTAGTAGTAGTAGTAGCAATAGGAGTAGTTGTAGTAGCAATAGTAGTAGCAGCAGTCGCCGTAGTCGGAGAAGGAGTAGTAGTTGTTATTATGGAAAAAGTAGTAGCAGTAGCAGTCGCAGCAACGGTACTGGTAGCAGCACTTGTAGTAGCAGTAATAGTAGCCGAAGTAGTAGTGTTACAGTAATAGTAGTAGTCGCTGCAGTTGTAATGGTAGTAGCAGTAATAGTAGCAGTAGCAGTAGTTGTTGTAGCGGTAGTTGTAATAGTAGTTGTAGCCATTGCAACAGTAATAGAAATAGTAGTAGTAGCAGTAATCGTTGCAATAGTTGAAGTAGTAGTAGTAGCAACAGCAGCAGTTGTTGTTATTGTTGTCATAGCAACAGAATCTATAGTAATTGTCGTAATAGTATGGTGGTGGTAGTAGTACTAGTAGTAGTAATAGTAGTAGAAGAAGTAGCAATAGTAGTAGTCATAGTAGTAGCAGTAGTAGTAGCAGTAGTACTAGCAATTGCAGCAGTAGTAGGAGCAGTTGTAGTTGCAGTAGTTGTAGAAGTAGTAGGAGAAGTAGTAGTAGCAGAAGTAGTAGCAGTAGTGCTAGTAGTAGTAGCAATAGTCGTAGTGGCAGTAGTAGAAGTAGCAGCTGTAGTATTAGTAGTAGTAGCAGTAGCTATAGTAGTATGAGAAGTAGTAGTAGTATCTCTAGCAGTAACAATAGTAGAAGCAGTAGTAGTAGTAGCAATTGTAGCAGAACTAGTAGTAGTAGTAGTAGTACTAGGAGTAGTTGTAGTAGTTGAAGGAGGAGGAGTAGTAGTAGTAGTAGTAGCAGGAGGAGTAGTAGTAGTAGTAGTTCAGTGGTAGCAACAGTAATTGTGGTAGTAGTAGCAGGAGTAGTAGCAGTAGTTGTCATAATAGTAGTTGTAGTAGCCATTCCAATCGTAGTAGTTGTAATACTAGTAGTAGTAGTGGTATTAGTCGCACTAGTAGTAGCAAAAGTAGTAGTAGGAGTAGTAGTAGTAATAGTAGTGGTAATAGGAGTTTTAGTAGTAGTAGTAGTAGTAATAGTAGTAGTAGTAGTAGTTGTTGTTGTTGTTGTAGTAGTAACAATAGTAGCACTTGTTGTAGTACTGATCGTGCTAGTAGTACTAGTAACAGTGGTAGCAATTGTAGTAGCTGCAGCAGCAGTAGCGATAGCAGTAGCGGCAGTAGTAGTAGTAGTTATTGTTATTGTTGCTGCAATAATATTAGTAGTTAGTTAGCAGTATTAGTAGTAGTAGTAGTAGAAGCAGCAGTGGTACTAGTAGTAGTTGATGTAGTAGTAGTAGTAATAGTAGTAGGAGGAGGAGGAGTAGCAGCAAGAACAGCAGCAGTTGTAGTAGCTACAAAAGTAGGATTAGTAGTATCAGTAACTACAGAAGTTGTAGTTGTAGTAGTAGTAGAAGTCATTATTCTTGTAGTAATAGTAGTAGCCACAGGAGTAGCAGTTGTAGTTGGAGTAGTAGTAGTAGTAATGGTAGTTGTAATAGTAGCAGTAGTAGTAGTACTAGCAGTACAAGTCGTAGTAGTAGTAGGGGTAGGGGTGGAAGTAGTTGTGGTAGTTGTAGTAGTAGTGTCAGTAGTATTAGTAGTAGTAGTATTAGTTGGAGTAGCAGTGGTAGTAGTAGAAGTTGTAGTAGTGGTAGTAGTAGCAGCGATAGTAGCAATAGTAGTAGTAGCAATAGTTGTAGTAGTAGTGTAGTAGTAGTAGTAGTAGTAGTAATAGTAGTAGTAATAGTAGTAGTAGTTGCAGAAGTAGTAGTACTAGTAGCAGCGGTAATAGTTGCAGCAGCAGCAGTAATAGCAGTCGCAATAGTTGTAATAGTAGTAGTACTTGTAGTAGTAGCTGCAGTAGTAGAGTAGTAGTAGTAGTAGTAGGCGGAGGAGGAGTAGTAGTAGTAGTAAAAATAGTAGCAATAGTAGTAGCAGTGGTAGTAGTAGCAGAAGTAGTAGCAGTAGTACTTGTGGTAGTAGAAGCAGTAGCTATAGTAGTAGTAGCAGTGGCAGTAGTAGTAGTAGCAGCTGTAATTGTTGTAGTTGTAGGAGTAATAGTACCTATAGTAGTAGTAGTAGTAGTAGTACTTCTAGTAGTTGTAGTAGCAGTAGTAGTCATAGTAGTAAAATTGGTAGCAGTAGGGGTTTTGGTAGTAGTAGTATTGGTGGCGATAGGAGTTGTTGTAGTAGTAGTAGTATTAAGAGTAATTATTGCAAGTGTAGTAGTGGCACGATTACTAGTTGATGTAGTAGTAGTATAGTACTAGCAGCAGCAGCAGTAGTAGCAGAAATTGTAGTATTTGAAGTTGTAGTAGTAATAGTAGTAGTACTAGTGGTAATAATAGTAGCTATAGTCATAGTATTAGTAGTAGTAACTGTAGCAGTAGCAGTAATAGCAATTGTAGTAGTATTAGTTGGAGTAGCAGTGGTGGTAGTAGTAGTAGTAGTAGCATTAGTCGGTGTAGCAGTGATAGTAGTAGAGTAGTATAGTAGCATAGTGTATAGTAGTAGTAGTTATCGTAGTAGTAGTAGAGGAAGTAGTAGTAATAGTTGTAGTATTGTAGCAATAGTAGAGATAATAGTAGTAGCAGTAGTTGTAGTAGTAGTGTAGCAGTAGTAGAGTAGGAGTAGTAGCAGTTGTAGTAGTAGTAGTAATAGTAGTGGTAGTAGTAATAGTAGTGATAGTAGTAGTAGTAGTAGTAGTAGTAATAGTTGTAAAAGTAGTAGTAGTGGCAGTAGTAGAAGTCATAGCAGTAGTAATAGTAGCAGTAGTAGTATCAATAGCACTAGTAGCAGTAGTTGTAGTAGTAGTAGTAGTAGTAGTAGTAGTAGTAGCAGCAGTGATAGTAGCAGTAGTCGAAGCAGTAGTAATAGTAGCAGTAGTAGTATCAATAGCACTAGTAGCAGTAGTAGTCGTAGCAGTAGTGATAGTAGCAGCAGTCGAAGCAGTAGTAGTAGTAGTCGTAGTAGTAATAGTAATTGTACCGGTGGTAGTAGTTGTTGTTGTACTTGCAATAGTTATACTGGTAGTAGTAGTTGTTGTAGCAGTAGTTATAGTACTAGTACAAATAGTAGTAGTAGCAGGAGTTGCAGTAGTATTAGTAGTTGTAGTTGTTGTAGTAGAAGAAATAATAGAACTGATAGTCAAAGTAGGAGCAGTCGTAGGTGCACTAATCGGAGTAGGAGCAGTAGTAATAATAATAGTAATAGTAGTACTCGTAGTAGTTGGAGTAGTGGTATTAATAGTAGTAGTAGTACTAGAAGAAGAAGTAGTAGTAGTAGAAGCAGTAGCAGTAGTAGTAGCAGCAACAGTAGTAGTAGAAGTAGTAATAATAGTAATTGTAGTAGTAACAATAGTAATAGTAGTAGTAGTCTTTGTAGCAGCAGCAATAGTAGTTGTTATAGTAGTAGTAGTAGTAGTAGTAGTAGTAGTAGTAGTTATAGCAATAGTAGCAGTAGCAGTAATGGTAGTAGTAGTTGCAGCAGCAGCAGAAGTAGCAGTAGTAGTAGCAGTAGTCACTAGAACCATAGTTTTAGTACCATTCGTGGTAGCGGCAACAACAGCTGAAGTAGTAGTGTTGTGGCAGTAGTAGTAGTTGCAGCAGCAATAGTAGTAATAATAGTAAAAGTAGGAGCAGCAATAATAGTAGTAGTAGTAGTACTACTGTAACAACGGCTACTATTGCTGCTACTACTACTACCACCACCACTACTACTACTATTACAATTAAAACTACTACTACTATAGCTTCTACTACTGATACTACTACTGCTGTGGCTACTACAACAACTATAATTGCCACAACTACAACTACAACTGCAACTTTTACTACTATCACTACTACTAGTACTACTGGTACTGCTACTTTTACTACTATCACTACGACTAGTACTACTGGTACTACTAGTACTACTTTTAGTACTACAACTAATACAACAACTACTAGTACTATTTCTACTGCTATAACTGCTACTACTGCTATAACTATTTCAACAGCGATTACCACTACTACATCTAATACGAACACCACTACTACTATTGATACTACTGCAGCTGTTACTACTACTGCTTCTACTGCTGCTACTATTTCTACTGCTTCTCCTACAACATCAACTACTGCTACTGCTGCTACTATGGCTACAACTACTACTACTATAGCTACTGCTACTGCCACTACAACCACGACTACTACAAATACTACTTGCGCTACTACAACTACTGCTACTGCAACTACTCCAATTCTCCTACTCCTACTACTACTCCTGCTACTCCTGCTACTACTGCTAATACTTATATTACTACGACTTTTGCTACTACTACTACTACTGTTACGACTACTACTATTGCGCGAATTGCGACAACTGTGACTACAACTATTACTACTGCTGCTACTGCTACTATTACTACTACTGCTGCTACAACTACTTTTTCTACCGCTACTGCTGCTACTACTACAATTACTACTGCTACTGCTACGGTAACTACTCCATTACCAATACAACTAGTACCATAATGATTGCTATTACTACTACTGCTTCTGCTACTATCACTACAACTACTACTGCTACTGCTACTGCTATTACTTCTGCTACTATAGCTACTGCTACTACTGTTGCTATTACTACTTCTGCTACTAGCATTCCTCCTACTCCTACTACTACAACACCTATTGCTGCTACTACTGCTACAACTACTAGAAATACTACTACTACAACTACTACAACCACCACTACTACAGCTACAACAACTACAACAGTGACAACAACAACTACTACTATGTCAACAACAACAACAACAACTGCTACTACTACCATCACTACTGCTACTAATGCTAGTACTACTACTACTGCGACTACGACCACTACTATTACTTCTGTTATTACTACTACTACTATCCCAACAACTACAGCTACTACTACTGCTAATATTACAACTTCTACAAAGTACTACAACTATTACTATTATTTTACTGCTACTAGTACTACTTCTACTTCTACTACTGCTCTACTCCTACTACTGCTACCACTACTATTGTTGCGACTACTACTACTATTGCGGCAACTATAGCTACTTCTCCTGCCACTATTGCTACTACTACTACAATTACTACTACAGCTACTACTGCTACTACTCCACTACCGGCAAAACTAGAACAATAATGACTGCTACTACTACTGCTACTGCTACTGTTAC
>RXID01015170.1:70000-135000 GCA_005019695.1 Trichopus zeylanicus subsp. travancoricus
ACTACTACTACAAATACTACTACTACTACTACAACAACTACTACTAGTTCTACTTCTATAGCTACTGCTACGATCGACCACAAATGCTACTACAACAACTACTATAATTACTACTACTACTATTACAACAACAACTACCACTACTATTGCTACTACTTTTGCTACTGCCATTACAACAACAACAACTACTACTACTAGTCCTATAGCTACTACAACTCAAACTACTACTACTACTACTACCACTACCACTACTGCTGCTACAACAACAACAACAACAACAACAACAACAACAAACACCAACTACGACTACTACTATAACTACTTCTATGACTACTACTGTTGCTACTACGGACTACTACTTGTAACTACTAGTACTACTACTATACTACTACTATTACTACTCCTACACCTGGGCTACTACTACTATGGCAAGTATTGCTACTATTACTACTAGCTACTTAGTATGACTATTCGGCTAACTACCACCACTTTACTACTACTACTGTAACTAACTGGTACTAACAACTACTACTGTAACTACTGGTACTACAGCTATACTACACTGCTCTATCTCGACTACTACTACAACTACTAGTCTTACTACTACTACTATTACTTCTACTACTATTACTACTAGTACTACTACTATTACTACTGCTGCAACTAGTACTTCTACTACAACTTCTACAACTAGTATTACAACCGTTGCTACTACTACTATAACTATTATTACTACGATTACTACTAGTACTGCTACTACTACTATAACTACTATTACTACAATTACTGCTACTACTGCTACTACTGCTGTAGCTATTACTACTACTACTACTGCTGCTGCTAATGCTTTTGCTGCTACTACTACTATTACTGCTGCTGCTAGTACTACTACTACTCCTCCTGCTACTACTACTACTACAATTTTTGCTACTACTATTACTACTCCCACTACTACTACTAGTTTTACTATTACTGCAACTACCATGACGACTACTACCACAAATACTACAACTACTAGTAGTACCACTACTTCTACAACTACTACTATTGTGGCTACTACTACTACTACAACTACTACTACTCCAACTATTACTGCTACTGCTTTTACTATAATTACCAATTCTACTACCACTACTGCTACTGCCACTAGTAGTATTGCTACTACTACTGCTATTACTACTGCTATCACTGCTGCTATTACTACTGCTACTACTATTGCTGCTACTACTATTGCTACTACTACGACTACTACTCTACTACTACTGATACTACTACTAATACTTCTACTGGAAGTACTACTACTTCTACTACTACTACTGTTACTGCTACTACTACCACTACTACTACTACTACTACTACTACTACTACTTCAGCTACTACTACTGCTGCTGCTACTACTACTACTACTGTGCCTTCTACTATTACTACTACTACTACTACTGTTACTACTACTATTACAACTACTGCGGCTGCTACTACTGCTATGACAAGTACTAGTACTACTACTACAACTACGGCTACTACGAGTACTACCACTACTACTACTAATAGAGCTATTACTACTTCTACAACAACTACTAGAGCTATTACTACTTCTACGACTACTGTTACTACTACTGCTGCTACCACCGCTACTACTACTACTACTGTGGCTTCCACTAGTCCTACTACTGCTGCTACTGCTACTGCTGTTGGTACAACTACTACTACACCTACTGCTACTACAACTACTACCACTACTACTAGTACTGCTACTACAATTACTATTACTATGACTCCCACTATTACTACTACTGCTGCTGCTGCTGCTGCTATTGCTGCTTTTACAACTGGTGCTACTACTACCGCTACTAGTTCTTTGCTACTTCTATTACTACTACTGCTACTTCTGCTAACGTAAGTACTGCTGCACTTAGTAATACCATTGCTACTACTACTACTTATTCTTCTACAAGTGTTTCTATTGCTACTACTAATACAACTGTTACTACTCTTGCTACTACTACTTCTATTACTATCACTACTATAACAAATACTTCTACTAATATCACCACTAATACTATTATTACTGCTACCACTACAATGACTGCAACTACCGCTACCTCAACTACTGTTACTACAACTACTATGACTACTATTTCAAATACAACTATTACTACCTCTACTTCTACGACTATAACTACTATGACTACTATTTCAAAAACAACTATTACTACCTCTACTTCTACTACTACAACTACTACCGCTACTATTACTACTTCTCCTACAACTACACTACTACTGCTTCTACTTCTGGTACTACAACTATTGATAGTAATACAACTATGATCACTGTTACAACTATTATTGCGACTTCCGCTGCTACTACTTCTACTATTACCACAACAACAACAACAACTACTACTACTACAATAACAACTGCTACTATTGCTACTACTACACCTAGTACTATGAATAATACTACTACTACTTCTACTTTGACTACTACTCCTACAACTACTTTGACGACAAATATTGACGCAACTACTACTACTACTGCTACTAATGCTACTACAAATACTAATATTACAACTACTACCACTATTACTACTGCAACTACTACTACTTCTGCTACTACTTCTTAGACTAACAATACTAATATTACAACTACTACAACAACAACTACTTCTACTACTACTTCTTAGATTAACAATACTAATATTACAACTACTACAACTACTACTACTACTACTACTGCTACTGCTACAACAACTACTACTACTGCCACAACAGCAACAACAACAACAACAACTACTACTACTACTACTGCTACAACTACAACTACAACTACTGCTGCTACTGTTGCTTCTGCTACAACTACTACTGCTACAACTACTACAACTACAACTACTGCCGCTGCTACTGCTGCTATAACTACAACACCTACTACTACGACTATTACTACTCCTACTACTTCTTCTATTACTACTTCTACTGCAAATACTACTACCACTACTTCTACTAAAACAAATGCTACTACTACGACTACTGCAACTGCTACTGCTACTGCTATTATTACTGTGACTACTTCTATGAGTACTGCTAATAGCAGAAGTAGCAGGGAAAGCAGGATCAGTATTAGTAGTAGCAGTAATAGCAGCACCACTTTGAGCTGTAGTCGCAGCAACAGCAGTAGCAGTAGCAAGAGCAGCAGCAGCAGCAGCAGCAGTAGTTGTTGTTGTTGTAGTAGTAGTTGCAGTAGTAGCTGGAGCGGTAGGTGCAGAAGTAGTTATAAAAGTAGTAGCAATCGGAATAGTAGTAGTAGCAGTACCAGGGGAAGCAGGATTAGTAGTAGTAGTAGTAGTAATAGCAGTAGTACGAGCAGTAGTAGCAACTACTAGTACTATTACAGTGGCTACTAGTACTATTGTAACTACTACTAATACTACTACCACTACTGCTGCTGCTGCAGTTACTCCTACTACTATTACTATTACTATTACTTCTGCTAAGACTACCACTACGGCTACTGCTACTAGTACTACTACTATTGCTACTACTGCTATAACTACAACCACTACTACTACTGCTATTATTACTACTACTACTACTACTACTATGGCTGCAACTGCTGCTACTACTATTGCTAGTACCACTACTATTACTACATATGCTGCTACAGCTGCTACTGGTACTATAGTTGGTGCGATGACTGCTACTACTACTACTGCTACAACTACTATTGCTACTACTGATACTTCGACTCCTACTACTACGACTAGTACTACTGCTGCTACTACTGCTACTACTAATACTGCGGTAACTGCAACTGCAAGTACTACTTCTGCTGCTACTACTACTACTGCTACTGCTACTACTATAACTACTACTACTCCTAATACGAGTACTACTATTGCTACTACTGCTACTACTACTACTACTCCTACTACTTCTACTACTACTACTGTTGCTACTACAACTACTACTAATACTACCACTGGTACTACAACTACTACTAGTACGTCTACTACAACAATAACAACAACTACTACTGCTACTAAATACTACTCCTACTACTACTACTACTATTACCACTACTGCTGCCGCTGCTGCCACTGCTACTGCTCTTACTAGTACTACTACTAGCACAACTGCTGCTAATAGGACTACTGCTATTACTGCTCTTGCTACTACTGCTACTAATGCCACTACGATTATGACTACTGCTACTATTGCTACTGCTGCTTCTGCTACCACTACAACTACTGCTGTTGCTACTATAGATAGCACGACTAATGCTATTTCTGCTACTATTACGACTACCGCTACTGCTACCACCTCAACCATTACAGCAACTACTACGACTGCTACTAATGCTACTGCTACTAATACTACTACTACGGTTGCTACAACAACAACTAACAACTAATAATGCTGTTGTAGCTACTAATGCAGCAACCATTGCTTCTACTACTACTACTATGGCTATAACAACTACTACTACTAGTGCTATTGCTACTACTGTGATAAATACTCTTCTTCTTGCTGCTGCTATTACTACTACAACTACAACAACAACTACTACTACTACTTCTACTACTGCTGCTTTTATTGGTAGTACTGCTGCAACTACTACAACTGCTACTGCCACTACTAGTACAGCCACGATAACTAATAATAATACTACTACTGCTAGTACAACTACTATTGCCACTAATACTTCTACAACTGTTGCGACAACAACTGCAACTACTAATACTACTGCAACAACAACAACTACTACTACTAATACTATGACTACTACAACTGTAGGTACTACTCCTGCAACTACTACTACTGCCCCTGCTACTACTGCTACTACTACTATTACTACCGTTGCTGCTTCTACTACTGCGACTTATACTACTACTGCTACTACTACTCATGCAACTGCTACTACTGCTACTACTACTACTAGGACTACAATAGTTCTTACCACTATTACTACCACTAAAACCTACTGCTGTTGTTGCTGAAAAAACTGTTGCTACTACTACTATTGCTGCTATTGTTGCTACTACTCCAGCTGCTGCTACGACTACTACTACTAATGATACCCCTACTATTGCTGCTACTACTACTAGATCTGATGATAATCCTGCTACTGCTGCTACTCCTGCTTCTACAACTACTGCTCATACTACTACTGCTACTATTACTACAACAATGACCACTATGGCAGCTACAACTACTAGTGCTACTACTACTACATCTACTACTGTTACTACTACTACTACTACTACTACTACTACTACTACTACTACTATAGCTACTACTACTATTGCTCCTACTACTACTACTATTGCTCCTACTACTACTACTATTGTAGCTACTACTATTATTGCTCCTCCTACAACTACTACTACTATAATGACAACTGCTACGTTGACTGCTACCACTACTTCAATTATGACTATAGCTACTACTGTTGCTACTACGATTACTACTATTATTGCTATTACTACTACGACAACAACAACATTAACTAATGATACAACTCCAGCAACTACTACTACTACTCCTACTAGTACTGTGACTACTACTATTCCTACAACTACTACCACTAATACTACTGTTAGTACTACTACTACTATTGCTAGTACTGTTATGCTACTACTACCACTACTACTTCTGCTGTTCTACTACTACTACTCCTACTATTACTACTACTGCGTTGCTAATGCTGCTGCTTTTGCCAGTCGTGCTACGGCAACAGCAACTACTACTGCAACTTATTCTACTACAACTTGTGCAACTACTAATGCTACTACTACTGCTGCTGCTGCTGCCGCTAATACCACCACTACTACAACTAGTATTGCTACTCCAACTTCTACTACTACAACTTCTACTATAGCTGCTACTACTTTCTGCTACAACTACGACAGCTACTGGTTCTATTGCTACTACTATAACTACTACTACTGTTGCTATTACTTCTTCTATGATTACTCTAGTCACAACTATAACTACTACTATTACTACTATTAAAACTACTACTATGACTACTACTACTACTACTAGAACAACAACTACTACTGCTACTAATACTAATACTACTACTACTACCATTACTACAACTACTACAACAAAAACAACAACAACAACTACTACTACTGCTACTATTATTATTGATACTACTACTCCGACTACAATAATAACTACTACAACAACAACTACTGCTACTACTATTTTTACTACTACTATTACTATAACTACTATTACTACAACTGCTATTACTACTACTACTATTACTATTACTACTATTACTGCTACTACTACTTCTACTTCCACTGCTACTACTACTACTGGTACTGCTACTACTATTACTACAATTATTATTACTACAACTAATGGTGCTACTACTAATTCTGCTACTACTACTACTCCTCCTCCTACAACTACTAATTTTAAAGCTACTACTGCTATGGCTACTACTACTACTTCTACTATTACTACTACTACTACTACTACTACTACTACTACTTCTACTTCTACTACTACTACTACTACTAATACTACTGCTACTACTACTCCTACTACTATTGCTACAGAAGCTACTACTACTACTGCTGCTACTGCTACAACAACTAGTACGACTACTGCTGCTACTACCATTTCTACTACTATTATTACTACTACTACAACTAGTACTCGTACTATAACTACTACGGCCGCTGCTACTACAACAACAACTACTACTAGTACTAATACTATTGCTGCTACTACTACTACTAGTTTTATTGCTACTACTATGACTACTGCTACTACTGCTACAGCTACTACTATGGCTACTACTACTGCTAGTACTACTACTACTATGGCTACTAGTACTACCCCAACTAATACTAATGTTGTTGCGGCTCCTGCGACTACTGCTGCTGCTTCAACTAATACTACTACTGCTTCTACAACTAACACTACTACTACGACAACTAGTACTACTGGTATTGCTACTGCTATTATTATTACTACTACTACTACTCGTACCACAACTATTGCTATTGTTACTACTGTTACAACTTCTACTACTACTACTGCTATTGTTGCTCCAACTACTACTACTACCACCGATTCTGCTGCTACTATGGCTACTACAGCTACTACTACTGCTACTACTACTACTACTGCCACTGCGATTTCTGCTGTTGCTACTACAGCTACTACTACTTCTACTACAACTGCTACTTTTGTTACTACTAATACTACTACTCCTTCTACTGCTACTACCACTGCTACTACTAGAACTACTGCTACAACTATTACTACTACTGCTTCTCTTGCTTCAGATACTACTATGGCCACTACTACTGCTACTACTACTACTACAACAATTGCTGCTGCTACTACTACTACTACTAATGAAGCTGCTACTGCTATAACTGCTGCTACTAATACTACTACTACTGCCACGGCTACTGCTAATACTATTGCCACTGCTACTAGCAAGACTACTACTACTGCCGCTGCTACTATTATACCATCTACTGCTACTAATGCTACTACCACTCGTACTACTACAACTACTGTTGCTTCAACTATTGCTTCTATGGTTGCTAATACTGCTAATACTACTTCTAATACTACTGCTATTACTACTGCAACGACAAATACTGCTGCTACTACTACCACTCTTACCAGTATTACTACTAGTATAACTACTACTACTACTTCTACTACATCTACTACTACAACAACTAGTACTACAACTAGTACTACTACTGCTGCTACTATGACCATAGCCACTACAACTACTGCTTCTGCACTACTACTTCCATTACCGCTACAACTGCTACTACCGCTACTACTTCTACCACCACTACTAATCTAACTACTATTACAACTACAACTGCTGCTTTTCGTACTATTACTACTACTGCTACAAATACTTCTACGACTAATACAACTGTTGCTACTACTACTACTACTATAGCAATTACTGCTACTTGTCATGTTACCACTACTTTAGCTACTACTACTGCGACAACTACTACTGTTGCTACTATTACTACTACCAGTACTATTGCTAACGCTGCTGCTACTACTACTACTACAGGTACTACAACAACAACTACTACTAATACTACTATTACTATGTCTACTGCCGCTGCTAGCCCTATTGCTATTGTTGCTACTAACACTCCCACTCTTACAACTACTATTACAATTTCTACTACTGTAACTACCACTAATACTTCTACTACTACTACAACTGCTCCAACTACTACTATTACTCCTAATATTACTGATAATGTACTATTACTACTACTACTACTACTAGTCCTATTGCTGCTGCTACTGCTACTACTATTGCTACTACTACGACTACTACTACTACTATTACCACAACTACTTTTACTTCCACTAGTACTACTACAACTGTGGCTATTGCTGATGCTGCTGCTACTATGATTACTACTAATGTTGTTGCTACTATTACTGCTACTACTACTACTACGTCCACTAATACAGCTGCTACTGCTGCTATTACCACAACTACTACTACTACCACCACCACCACTACTTCTGCTACTGCTACTACAACGTCTACTATGACTACTACAACTACAACTACTACAGCTACTACTATTTTTGCTAAAACTGCTGCTACTAATACTACTACTACTATGACTATTGCTACTACTGACACTACTGCTACTGCTACTGCAACTACTCCTACTACTATTGATACAGCTCTTACTACTACTACTACTATCGCTGCTATAGCAACTAATACTGCTACTACTACTACTCTGCTACAACTATTATTGTTACTACTACTACTAGTACTACTACTACAACTACTGCAGTTGTTGCTATTGAAACTTCTATTGCAACTACTAGTGCTACTATTGTTGCTGCTACTACTACTGCTAGTACTATTGCTATTGCTATCAGTCGACTATAGCTATTGCTGCTGCAGCTAGTACTACAACCACTACTAGTGCTACTACTACTACTATTACTGCCACTACAACAACAACAACAACAGCAACTACTACTAGTACTATAAGAATAACAGCTACTACTACTACAACTACAACTAGTACTACACTTGCAAATACTACAACTACTCCTATTACTACTGGTACTACCACAGTTACTATTGCTACTACTACTACTGCTACTTATACTACTACTACCTCTACTACTACTACAAGAACAACAACAACTACTATTACTACAACTACTGTAACTTTAACTACTACTTCTACTACTACTACTTCTAATACTACTATTACTATTGCTACTACTACAAAAACAACTACCATAGCTACTGCTACTACTTCTAATACGACTACTGCTACAACTACTATGACTTTTGCTACTGCTGCTATGACTTCTGCTGCTGCTGCTACTACTACTACTGCTACTACAACTACAAATACAACAACTACTACTACTTCAACTATTACTACTAATACTACTTTAGCTACTACTGCTAATCCTACTACTACAAAAATTGCTACTACTGCTAGTATTACAACTGTTACGACTACTAGTGCTACTGTGGCTTCTAGTACTGTGGCTACTACTAATTTGGGTACTACTACTACTACCATTGCTACAACTACTAATACAATGCTACTGCTAATACTGCTATTGCTACAACTAATACTATTACCAATACTACTGCAACTGCTGCTGCTACCACTGCTACTTTAACTGCTCCTCCTACTACTGCTGCAGCTACTGCGACTACTACAACTGCGATAGCTACTACTCTGAGTGCTTCTGGTTCTACTAGCGCTACTGCAACTACTACTGCCACTACTCCTACCACTACTTCTTTTATAACAACTACCACTACTACAATTACTACTACTATTACTACTGTTACTACTACTATGGCTACTATTATAACTACTACAACTACTGCTACTACAAGTACTACAGCCACTACCCCTAGGGCTTCTTATTCTACTACTACTACTACAACTGTAGTTACTACCACTACTACAACTACTACTTCTTCTACTACTACTACTAGTGCAGCTACTACTACTACAACTACCCCAACTACTCTACTATTATTACTACAACTACTACTATAGTTACTACTACTACTACTTCAACTACTACTTCTTCAACTACTACTACTAGTGCAGCTACTGCTACTACAACTACCCCAACTACTACTACTCTTCTTACTACTACTACACCTGCTACTACTACTATGACTTCTTCTACTACTACTGCAACAACTACAACTTCTACTAAAACTTCTGCTGCTACTACAACTACTACAACTCCAACTACTACTAGCACAGCTAAGATGACTACTACTACTAGTCCTACTCCTACTGCTACTGCTACCACAATTGCTACTACTACTACTGCTATAACTACTTCCACTACTACTACTGCTACTTCTACTACTACAACTATTACTAGTACTGCTACTGGATCTACGACTACTGTTCCTACTATGACTACTACAACTATAACCACTACTGCTATTGCTACTATAGTTACTACTGCTTCTATTGCTACTAGTAGTGATACTGCAAACTGTACTACTGCTGCTACCTCTATTGCTACTCATTCCAATACTATTACTACCATGACTACTACTACTACTACTACTATTATTACAACTACTACCACTACAACTGCTACTGCTACTACTACTACTACTTCTGCTACTACTTTTGCTACTAGTACTATTACTACCAATACTACTGCTCCTACTACTACTACCATTACTACTGTAACTACAGTAATTGCTACAACTTCTACTACTACTATTGCTACTACTACTACTGCTGCTACTACTACTATTACTACTACTACTACAAATATAATTGCCACTACCAGTATAATAATTGCAAGTATTACTACTCTATAACTACTACTGCTACAAGTATTGCAACTTCTAAAACTTCTACTATAATTACTTCTACAACTACTACTACGACTACTACTACTACTACTCTTGCTACTGTTGCTACTACTACTACTACTAGTAGTAGTACTACAATAATTACTATTCTTGCTACTACTAATCTTATAACTACTACTTCTTCTACTATCACTAATGCTACTACTACTACTACTAATACTACTACTATTACTACAACTACTACTGCTAGCACTACAACAACAACAACTACTATTACTAGTACTACTAGCTAGTACTGCTACTACTTCGACTACTGCTACTACTACTACTTCTGCTACTACTTCTGCGACTGCGACAGCTGCCACTTCTATTGCGTCTACTATTACTACTACAGCTACTACTAGTAGTACTACTGTAGGAACTACTACTACTACTACTACTACTACAGCTAATACTACAACTATTGCTACAACCACTACTACTATTTTTGCTCCTACTTCTGCAATTACTACTACTACTTCTACTACTAAAACTACTTTTGCTACTACTTCTGATACTAGTATTGCTACTACCACTACTACTGCTGCTGCTGCTCCTATAATAGCTACTACAACCACCACTTCAACTAATACTACTGCTACTACTACAATTGTTACTACTACTACTACTACTAGTACTACTACTACTACAACCATTACGACTACTAACACGACTATGACTACTGCTACTATTACTACTACTTTTAATATTACTTTACCTATTGCTATTGCTACTGCTACTACTACAACCACTACTACTTCTACTACTACTACTACTACAACTACTACTATTACTTCTATTACTACTACTACTGCTACTACTCCTACTATGGTAGTAGTAGGAGTATTAGTGGTACTAGTAGAAATAGTAGCAGCCCTATGAATAGTAGTAGTAGTAGAAGTAGTAGCAATCAAAGTAGTAGTAGTAGCTGTAATCGTAGTTGCTGTAGCAATCGTAGTAGCACTAGTAGTAGTAGTGGTTGTAGTAGTAGTAGTAGGAGTAGTAGTGGAAGTAGAAGGAGTAGTTGTAGCAATAGTAGTATTAGTAGTGGAAGTATTGGTAGTAGTAATAGTAGTAGTTTTAGGAGTAGAATTAGTAGTAATAGTAGTAGTTGTAGTAGTAGTGCTAGTGTAGATGTAGTAGTTATTGTTGCAGTAGTAGCAGAAGTAGTAGTAGCAGCAGCAGTAGTTGCAGTAGTAGTAGTAATAGTGGTGTACATGTAGTAGTAGTAGTTATTATAGCAGTAGTAGTAGAAATGGTAGTAGCTGCAGCAGCTGTTCTAGTAGTAGTTGTAGTAGTGGTGGTCGTAGTAGTAGTAGTGGCATGAATAGTTGCGATAGCAGTAGTTATAGTAGCAGTGGCATGAATAGTTGCGATAGCAGTAGTTGTAGTAGTAGTGGTCATAGTGGTAGTAGTAGTATTAGTTGCAGAAGTAGTAGTAGTAGTATTGGTAGTGGTAGTAGTACTTGTAGTATTAGTAGGTGTAGCAGCTGCAACAATAGCCACAGTAGCATTAGTAATAGTAGTAGTTGTTGTTGCTGTAATAGCGGTAGTAGTAGTTGTGGTTGTTGTGGCAGTAGTACTTGTTGTAGTAGTAGTAGCAGTAGTTGTTGTCGTAGGACTTATTGCAGTAGCAGTCATGGTAGGAGTAGTGGTAGTAGTGGTGGTAGTAGTATTAGTAATAGTAGCAGCAGGAGTAGTAGTTGTAATAGTAGTAGAAGTAGGAGTAGTAGTAGTTATAGTAGCATTAGTAGTGGTTGTAATAGGAGTACTAGGAGTAGTAGTCATAGTAGTAGTAGTAGTAATTGTTATTGTTGTTGTGGTTGTACTAGTAGTAGTAATAGTAGTAGCAGTTTTAGTAGCAGCAATAGCAGTAGTAGTTGTACTAGTAGTAGTTATAGTAGTAGAGGAGAAGTGATAGTATTAGTAGTAGTATTAGTAAAAGTAATAAGCTGTAGCAGTAGTCCTTGTAGCAGTAGTAGTATAAGCAGTTGCAGTAGCAATTGTAGTAGTAGTAGTACTAGTCCTACTATTAGTAGTAGTAGCAGTTGTACTAGAAGCAACAGCAATAGTAGTAGTATTACAAGTAGTGGTAGAAATATTTCTTGTTCTTTTTGTAGTGGTAATAGTCATAGTAGTAGTAGTCCAAGGAGTTCTACAAATATTAGTAGTATTAGTAGTAGTAGTAGTAGTAGTAGTAGTAGTAGTAGTAGTAGCAGTATTAGTAGAAGTTCCAGTAGTTGTAGTAGCAATAGTAGCGGTAGCAGTAGTAGTAGAAGTAATAGGAGTAGTAGTAGTAGCAGCAACAACAACAATAGTAGTAGTAGTGCTAGTAGTAGTGGTGGTGGTAGTAGAAGTAGTAGTAGTAGTAGTAGTTGTAGCAGTATGAGTAGTAGTAGCAATAGCATCAGCAGTAGTAGTTCTGATAGTAGTAGGAGTAGTAGTAGTAGTAGTACTAGGAGTAGTCGTGGCCGCAACAGTACTTGTAGTACTGGGAGTAGTAATAGTCAAAGTAGTAGTAGTAGCAGCAGCACCAGTAGCAGTTGCAGTAGTAACATTTGTACAAGTTGTAGTAGTAGTAGAATCGACAGTCCTAGTAGAACTAGTAGTAGTAGTAGCAGCAGTAGAAGTGCTAGTAGTAGCAGCTAGAGAAGTAGTAGCCGTACGAGTAGGGGTCATAGTTGTACTAGCAGTACTAGTACTGGGAGCAGCAGTAGTAGCAGTAACAGTAGCAGTGGCAGTAGTTATAGTAGAAGTCATATTAGTAGTATTAGTAGTCGTAGTTGGAGTTGTAGTAGTGGTAGTTGTTGTTGCAGTAGTAGTAGTTGTAGTTGTAGCATTAGTACTAGTAGCAGCAGTAGTAGTAGTAGTAGTAGTAGTAGCAACAGTAGTAGCAGTCGTAGTAGTATTAGTATTAGTATTAGTAGTAGTAGTAATAGTAGTAGTAGTAGTAGTAGTAGTAGTAGTAGTAGTAGTAGTAGTAAGTAGTAGTAGTACTAGTAGTAGTACTAGTAGCAGCAATTGTAGCATTAGTAGTAGTAGCAATTGTATTAGATGTAGTAGTAGTAGGGGTAGTAGTACTACTATTAGTTGTAATATTAGTTGTAGTAGTACTAGTAGTAGTAGTTATTGTAGTTATAGTAGTAGTAGTAGTAGTAGTAGGAGTAGCAATAGCAGTAGGAGTAGGTGTAGGAGTAGGAGTCGTAGTAGTCGATGTAGTAGTAGTAGCAGTAGTAGTAGCAATAGTATTTTGAGTGGTGGTTGGAGTAGTACTCGCGGTAGTAGTTAGAGTAGTAACCAAAGACTAGCCATGGAATTTGTAGGCAGTAGTAAGCAGTAATTTATAGTAGTGGTCCATAGTAGGAGGGAGTAGTAGTAGTAGTAGTAATAATAAGTTTGTGGTAATAGGAGCAGTAGGAAGTTTTAGTTGTTGTAGTTGTAGTAGTAGTAGTACGAGGAGGAGTAGTTATAGTAGTAGTAGTAGTAGTATTAGTAGTAGTAGCAATTGTAGCTACAGTAGCAGCAATAGTAGCAGTAGCAGCTGCAGCAGCAACAACAGTAGCAGTAGTAGTGGTGGTGGTGGTGGTGGTGGTGGTAGTGGTAGTAGTAGCAGCAACAACAGAAGTAGTAGTTGTTATAGTAGTAGTAGTAATAGGTGTAGTAGTAGAAGTAGTAGTAGCAATAGGATTTTTATTAGTAGTAGTAATAGTAGTTGAACTAGTAATACTTGTAGTGGTCCAAGTAGTAATAGTACTAGTAGTAGTTGATGTAGTAGTAGTGTAGTAGTAGCTGTAGTAGGAGGAGGAGTATTAAGTGTAGTAGTAGTAGTAGTTGTTGTTGTTGTTGTTGTCTTAGTGGTAGTAGTAGTAGTATTTGTAGTAGGAGTAGTAGTACTAGTAGTAGTAGTTGTAGTTGTAGTAGTAGTAGTAGTAGTAGTAGTAGTAGTAGTAGTAGTAGTAGTAGTAGTAGTAGTAGTAGTAGTAGTAGCAATAGTAGCGCAGCAGTTGAAGTAGTAATAGTAGTAACTGTAGTGTTAGTAGTAGTAGTAGTGCTAGTAGTTGTAGCAGTAATAGAAGTATTAGTTATCATAATTGTAGTAGTAATAGTTCTACTAGTAGTAATTGGAGTAGTTGTAGTGCTAGTTGTAGCAATAGGATTTGTAGTAGTAGTAGTAATAACAGTTGAAGTAGTAGTGCTAGTTGTCGGACTCACAATAGTACTAGTAGTAGTAGATGTAGTGGTATATTAATAGTAGTAGTAGTAAAAGGAGTATTAAGTTTAGTAGTAGTTGTAGTGGTGGTAGTAGCACTAGTAGTAGTAGTAGTAGTAGTAGTAGTACTAGTAGCAGTTCTAGTCCAGGTGGTAGTAGTTGTATTTGTAGTAGGAGTAGTAGTTGTAGTAGTAGTAGTAGTAGCAGTAGTAGTAGTAGCAGCAACAACAACAATAGCAATTGTTGTAGTAGTAGTTGTTGTTGTTATTGTAGTAGTAGTAGTAGCATTGGTAGTAGTAGTAGAAGAAGTACTAGAAGTAAAAGCAGTACTCGTATTAACGATAGCAGTAGTAGTAATCATAGTACCAGTAGTAGTAGTTGTTATAATAATAGTAGAAGTAGGAGTAGTATTTGTTGTAATAGTAGTAGTAGTAATAATTGTAGTAGCAACAGCAGCAGCAGCAGCAGCAGTAGTAGTAGTAGTAGTAGTTGTTGTTGTTGTAGTAGTAGTAGTAGTAGCTGTAGTAGTAGTAGTAGTAGTAGTAGTAGTAGTAGCAGCAGCGGCAGCAGCAGTAGTAGTAGGCATAGTAGAAGTAGTAGCTAGTAGTAGTAGAATTAGTCATAGTAGTAGAAGTACTTATAACAGTAGTAGTACTAGTACTAGTACTAGTAGAAGTAGTAGCAGTAAAAGCTGTAGCAACAGAAGTAGTAGCAGTAGCTATAATCATAGTTGCAGCAGCAGCAGCAGCAGCAGTATTAGTAGTAGTAGTGGTAGTGGTAGTAGAAGTAGTAGAAGTTATTATAGTAGTAGTAGTGGCAGAAGTAGTAATACAAATAGTAGTCAGAGTAGGAGTTAGATTAGGAGTAGTAATAGTAGTAGTAGTAGTATTAGTAGTAGTGACAGTAGTAGTAGTCGTAGAACGAATAGGAGTAGTAGTGTAGTAGTAATTTTTGTTGTCATAACTGCAGTAGTAGTAGTAATAGTAGTAGTAGTGGTGGTGGTGGTGGTGGTGGTGGTAGTTGTTATATTAGTAGTAGTAGTAGCATCAGTAGCAGTAGTAGTAGCAGTAGAAGTTGTGGTGGTAGTAGTAGTAGTAGTAGTTGTTGTTGTTGTTGTTGTTGTTGTTGTAGAAGTTCTAGCAGTAGCTATTGTTGTAGTTGTAGTAGTAGTAGTCATAGTAGCGGAAGCAGTAGGAGGAGTAGTAGTCATTTTAGTAGCAGCAGCTGCTGCAGTAGTAGGAGTAGTAGTAGTGTGGATGTAGTTATTGTTCTAGCAGTAGTAGTAATAGTAGTAGTAGCAGCAGTAGTAGTTGTAGTTGTAGTAGTGACATGAATAGTTGCAGTCGCAGTAGTTGTAGTAGTAATAGTCATAGTAGTTGTAGTAAAAGTAGTAGTATTAGTAATAGTAGAAGTCGTAGTAGTAGAAGTAGTAGTAGCAGTATTAGTAGTGCTAGTAGTACTAGTAGTATTAGTAGGAGTAGTAGCTACAGCAGTAGCCGCAGTAGGAATAGTAGTAGTTGTTGTCGTTATTGTTGTTGTAGTAGCAATAGTAGTAATAGTAGTAGTTGTTGTACTAGTGCTAGTTGTAGTAGTAGCCGCAATAGTAGCAGTAATTGTAGTAGTAGAAGTAGGAGTTGTAGCAGTAGAAGTCGTGGTAAGAGTAGTAGTAGTAGTAGTAATAGTAGCAGTAGGTGTAGTAGTTGTAATTGTAGTAGTAGGAGGAGTAGTAGTAGTGGAAGTACTTATGGTAGTAGTAGGAGTATTAGTAGTACTGGTAGAAGTAGTAGTAGCCCTAAAAAGAGTAGTAGTAGTAGAAGCAGTAGCAATCAAAGTAGTAGTAGTAGCTGTAATCGTAATTGCAGTAGCAGTCGCATCAATACTTGTAGTAGTAGCGATTGTAGTAGTTGTAGTAGGAGTAGTAGTCATAGCAGAAGGAGTAGTTGTAGCAGTAGTGGTATTAGTAGTAGAAGTATTGGTAGTAGTAATAGTAATAATTATAGGAGTAGAATTGGTACAAATAGTTGTTGTTGTAGTAGTGGTCAAGTAATAGTAGTAGTAGTTGTTGTAGCAGTGGTAGTAGTAGTAGTTGTAGTAGTAGCAGTAGTTGTAGTATTAGTAGTAATAGTGGTGTAGATGTAGTAGTAGTTGTTGTTGTAGGAGTAGTAGTGGAAGAGGTAGTAGCTGCAGTAGCAGTTCTAGTAGTAGTAGTGGTGGTGGTCATAGTAGTATTAGTAGGATGAATAGTTGCTATAGCAGTAGTGGTAGTAGTAGTGGTCATAGTAGTAGTAGTAGTAGAAGTTACAGAAGTAGTAGCAGTAGTATTGGTAGTAGTAGTAGTACTAGTAGGTGTAGGTGTAGCATTAGTAGTTGTAGTAGTTGTTGTTGTTGTCATAATAGTGGTAGTAGTAGTTGTTGTTGTTGTAGTAGTAGTACTTGTTGTAGTAGCAATAGCAGTAGTAGCGGTAGCAATAGTAGTAGTTGTAGGAGTTATTGCAGTAGTAGTCGTAGTAGGAGTGGTAGTAGTGGTGGTAGTTGTATTAGTAATAGTAGCAGAAGGAGTCTAGTTGAAATAGTAGTAGAAGTAGTAGTAGTAGTAGGTATAGTAGCATTAGTAGTGGTTGTAATAGGAGTACTAGGAGTAGTAGTCGTAGTAGTAGTAGTAGTATTAGTAGTTGCGGTAGTAGTAGTAGTAGTTGTAGTTGCGGTAGTAGTAGTAATTATTGTTGTTGTTGTGATTGTACTACTAGTGGTAGTAGCAGCAGCAGTTCTAGTAGTTGTTGTTGTTGTAGTAGTTGTCCTAGTAGTAGTTGTAGTAGTACGAGGAGTAGTGGTAGTATTAGTAGTAGTTGCAGTAGTAGCAGTAGCAGTATTAGTAGAGGTAATAAGAGTTGTTGAGGTAGTAGCAGAAACAACAACAACATTAGTTATGTGAGTTGTAGTCGTAGTCCTACTAGTTGTAGTGGCAGCAATTGTGGTAGTATTAGCTGCAGAAGTAGTTGTAGTTGTAGTAGTAATAGTATCAATAGTAATACTAGTACCAGTAGTACTAGTATTAGTAGTAGTTGTTGTTGTTGTAGCAGTATCAGAAGTAGCAAAAGTTGTAGCAGTAGTCCTAGTACCAGTAACAGTTGTAGTAGTAGTGGTACTAGTCCTACTAGTAGTAGTAGTAGCAATTGTACAAGAAGCAACCGCAATATTAGTAGTATTACTAGTAGTGGTAGAAATATTTCTTGTTCTTGTTGTTGTAGTAGTAGTAGTCGTAGTAGTAGTAATACAAGGAGTTGTACAAATATTAGTTGTAAAAGTAGTAGTAGTAGTAGTAGTAGTAGTAGTAGTAGTAGTAGTAGTATTAGTAGTAGTAGTAGTAGTAGTTGCAGTAGTTGTAGTAGCAGCAGTAGCAGCAGTAGTAGTAGCAGCAACAACAACAATAGTAGTAGTAGTGCTAGTAGTAGTGGTGGTGGTAGCAGTAGAAGTAGTAGTACTAGTAGTAGTTGTAGCAGTATGAGTAATAGCATCAATAGAAATAGTAGTTATCATAATAGTAGTAGTAATAGTTCTAGTAGTCGTAATAGGAGTAGTGGTAGAACTAGTAGTAGTAGTAGTAATAATAGTTGAAGTAGTAGTAGTGCTGGTTGTCGGAGTAGTAATAGTACTAGTAATAGTAGATGTAGTAGTATAGTAATAGTAGTAGTAACACGAGGAGTATTAAGTTTGGTAGTAGTGGTAGTGGTAGTAGTAGCACTAGTAGTAGTAGTAGTAGTAGTAGTAGTAGTAGTAGTTCTAGTCCAAGTGGTAGTAGTACTAGTATTTGTAGCAGGAGTAGTAGCAGCAGCAACAACAACAGTAGTAGTTGTTGTTGTTCTTATTGTAGTAGTAGCATTGGTAGCTGTAGTACAAGTAGTACTAGAAGTAAAAGTAGTACTCGTAGTAACGGTAGCAATAGTACTAGTCGTAGTACCAGTAGTAGTAGTAGTTGTAGTAATAGTAGAAGTAGGAGTAGTATTTGTTGTAATAGTAGTAGTTGTTGTTGGATTTGTAACAGTAGTAGTAGTAATAATTGTAGTAGTAGTAGTAGTAGTAGCAGCAGCAATAGCAACAGTAGTAGTAGTAGTAGTAGTAGCAACAGTAGTAGTAGTACAACTAGCAGCAGTTGTAGTTGCAGTAGTAGTAGTAAGAGTAATAGTAGTAGTAGTAGTAGCAGCTGTGGTAGTAGCAGTAATATTTGTTGTAAGAGCAGCAGTAGTAGTAATAGTAGTAGTAGTCATAGCCTTAGCTGCAGCAGTGGTACAAATAGTGGTAGTAGTAGCAGTTGTAGTAGTAGCAACAGCAGCAGCAGTAATAGCAGTAGTTGTAGTAGTAGTACAAGTGGTAGTAGTAGCAATAGGATTTGTAGTAGTAGTAGAAGTAGTAGTTGTTATAGTAGTTATAGTAATAGTTATAGGAGTAGAAATAGTGCTAGTAGTAGTAGATGTAGTAGTAGTGTTGTAATAGTTGTAGTAGTAGTAGTAGTAGGAGTATTAAGCATAGTGGTAGCAATAGTAGTTGTAGTAGTACTACTACTAGTAGTATTAGTAGTAGTAGTACTAGTAGTTGTGGTCATAGTGGTAGTAGTAGTAGTATTTGCAGTAGGAGTTGGAGTATTAACAATAGTAGTAGTAGCAACAGTCTCAGTAGTAGTTGTAGTAGTAGTGGTAGTAGTAATAATATTAATAGTAATAATAGTAGTAGTAGAAGTAGTACGAGTAGTATAAGAGGTAAAAGCAGAAGTAGTTGTAGTAGCAATAGCGGCAGCGGTAATAGAAGTACCAGTAGTAGTAGTAGTAATAGTAGTTGTGGCAGTAGTATTTTCAGTAATAGTTGTAGTAGTTATTGTATTTGTAGCAGTAGTTGAAGTAATAGGAGTAGTAGTAGTAGCTGTTGTGGTAGCAATAGTTGTAGTAGTAGAAGTAGCAGTAGTAGTAGAAGTAGTAGTTGTAGTAGTCAGTAGTAGTAGTACTAGTGCTAATAATAGTTGTAGTAGAAGCAGTAGCAGTTGTAGCAGTGGTTATAGTAGCAGTACTAGTAGTTGCAGAAGTAGCAACAATTGCAGCAGTAGTAATAATACTAGAAGTAGTCGTAACTATAGTAGCAATAGCGGTAGTAGCAACGACAGTATTATTATTATTATTAGTAGTAGTAGTAATAGTAGTAGTAGTAGTAGCAGTTGTAGTAGTAGTACTAGCAGTAGTAGTAGTGATAATTGTTGTAGTAGTAGTTGTAGTAGTAGTAATAATAGTAGTAGTAGTAGTAATATTAGTAGTAGTAGTAGAAGTAGCAGTGGCAGTAGCAGTAGTTGTTGTTGTTATTATAGTAGTAGTAGTAGTAATAGTAGTAGTAGTTCTAGTAGAAGCAGCTGTTGGAGTAGGAGTTGTAATAGTCAGCATAGTAGGAGTAGCTGTAGCACTGGTTACAGTAGTAGTTGGAGTAGTTGTTGGCATAACAATAGAAGTAGCAGCTGCAGTAGAAGTCGTAGTAGGAGTAGTGTGAATAGTAGCAGAATTAGTTGTAGTAGTAGTAGAAGTAGTGATAGTGGCAATAGTAGTAGTAGGAGTTGTAGTTGTTGTAGCCATAGTAATAGTACTAGAAGTTGCTGTAGTAGTTGTTATTGTTATAGTAGGGGTAGCAGTAGTAACTACAGCAGTAGTAGCAGCAGTAGTAGAAGCAATAATAGTAGTAGCAGTAGTAGCAATGGTAGAAGTAGTGGAACTGGTAGCAGCAGCAGCAATAGAAGCGTTAGTTGTTATAGTAGTAGTAGTAGTAGCAGTAGTAATAGTAGTAGTAATAGTAGCGAAAGGATTTGTAGTAGTAGTAGTAGTAATAGTAATACTTGTAGGAGTAGTAATAGTACTAGTAGTAGCAGATTTAGTAGCAGTGTAGTAATAGTAATGGTAGTAGGTAGGGTGTTAGTTGTAGTAGTAGTTGTAGTAGTATTTGTAGTAGTCATAGTATTAGTAGTAGCAGCAATAGGAGTAGTCGTAATGGTAGACATAGTAGTATTTATAGTAGGAGTAGTACTACTAGTAATAGTAGCAGTAGCAGTAGGAGTAGTAGTAGAAGTAGGAGTTATAGTAGGAGTAGTAGTAGTAGTAGTTGTTGTAGTAGGAGTTGTGGTACTAGTAGTAATAGGGGTAGGAGTAGGAATAGTAGTAGTAGTAGTAGTAGTTGAGTGCTACTAGTAGTAGAAGCAGTTGTTGTATTAGTTGTAGAAGAAATAGCAGTAGTAGTACCAGTAGTTATACCATTAGTAGTAGTAGTAGTAATAGTAGTAGGAGGAGTAGTATTTGTAATAATAGTAGTAGGAGTAGTTTTATTTCAAGTTGTAGTAGTAGTAATAGTAATAGTAGTAGTAATCGAAGTAGTATTAGTGGCAGAAACAGGAGCAGTAGTATCAGTAGTAGGAGTAGTAGCAATAGTAGTAGGAGCAGTGGTAGGAGTAGGAGCAGTAGATATTATTGTAGTAGAAACAGCAGTAGTAGTAAAAGAAGTTGTAGTAGTAGTAGGTGTAGAAGTAGTAGTAGTAGGAACACTTGTAGTAGTAGGAGTAGTAGGAGTAGTAGCAGTAGTAGCAGTAATAGTCATAGTGGTAGTAATAGTGGTAGTTGGAGTACTAGTTTTTGTTGTAGCAGTAGCAACAACAGTAGTTGTAGTATTAGCGGTAGTAGCAGCAGTGGTAGTAGTAGTAGCTGTAGTAGTAGCAATAATGGCAATAGTAGTAGTAGCAGTTGCAGTAGCAGTAGTAGAAGTAGTTGTAGTTGTTGCAGTAGCTACAGTAGTTTTAGTAGTAGCGTCAGTTGTAGCAGCAACAGTAGCAGTAACAGAAGTAGTAATAGCAATTGTAATTGTATTACTAGTAGTAGTAGTAGTAGTAGTAGTCATAGTAGTAGCAGTAGTACTTGTAGTCGTAGTAGTCGTAGTAGTAGTAGTAGGAGCAGTAGTAGGTGTAGTAGCAGTAGTAGGTGTAGTAGTAGTAGTAGTCGGTTAGTAGTAGTAGTATTAGAAGTAATTGTAGTAGTAGCAGTAGTAGTTGTTGTTGTAGTAGTAGTAGTGTTAATGGCAGTAGCAGTAGTAGTATTAATAGTTGTAGTAATAGTGGTAGCAGCAGTAATAGTAGCAGCAGTAGTAGTAGTAGTAGTCGTTCTAGTAGCAGTAACGGTAGTAGTGATAGTAGTACTAATAATAGTTGCAGCAGCAGTAGTAGTATAGTAGTAAGTAGTAGTAGTAGTAGTAGTAGTAGTAGTAGTAGTAGTAGTAGTAGTAGTAGTAGTAGTAGTAATAGGAGTAGTAGTATTAGTGGTAGTAAAAGTAGTTGCAGTAGTAATAGTGGTTACAGCCATAATTGTAGTAGTAGTAGTAGTAGGAGTAGTAGTAGTAGTAGTAGTAGTAGTAGTAGTAGTAATAGGAGCAGTAGTATTAGTGGTAGTAAAAGTAGTTGCAGTAGTAATAGTGGTTACAGCCATAATTGTTGTTGTAGTAGTAGTAGTAGTAGTCTCAACGATAGTAGTAGTGCTTGTAGCCCAAGTGATAGTAGTAGTTATAATAGTAGTAGTTGTTGTTGTAGTACAAGTTATAGTAGTAGTAGTAGTAGGACTAAGGGTTGGTATAGTAGTAGTAGTAGTAATACTATTAGTGGTAGTTATAGTAGTTGTAGGTGTCGGAGTGGTAGTAGTTGTAGTAGTATTAATATTAGTAGACATAGAGGTAGCAGCAGCAGTAGTAGTAGGAGTAGTAGTAGCAGTATTAGAAGTAGTAGTAGTTGCAGTATTAGTAAGAGGAGGAGGAGGAGTAGTAGTAGTAGTAGTAGTAGTAGTAGTATTAGTAGTAATACGAGCAGCAGTAGTAGTAGTAGCTGTTGCACATGGAGCAATATTAGTGGTAGTAATAGTAGTAAGTATTGGAGTAGTAGTACTACTAGTAGTCGTAGTTGTCGGAGGAGTAGTAGTAGTAGGAGTCGTAGTAGTAGTAGTTATAGTAGTCGTAGTAGTAGTATTAATAGTATTAGTAGTAGCAGAAGTCGCAGTCGTAGCATTAGTAAGAGTAGTAGCCGTAGTAATAGTAGCAATAGCATTCGTACTAGTAATAGTAGTAGTAGTAGTAGCGAAAGCAGTAGTTGTACCAGTAGTAGTAGTAGTCGTAGTCACAATTGTAGTAGTACTAGTGTGGGTAGTAGTAGTAGCAGTTGTACTAGTAATAGTACTTGTAGTAGTAGTACTAAAAGTAGCGGTAGTAGTAGTTGTAGTGCAAGTTGCAGTAGGAGCAGCAATAGTACAATAATTAGTAGTCGTAGGAGAAATAGTAGTAGAAATAGTATTAATTTTAATACAAGTAGAAGTAATAGCAGTTGCGGTAGTAGTAGTAGTAGAAGCAGTAGTAGTGATAGCAATAATAGCCATAGTAGCCATTGAAGCTGTAGTGGTAGTAGCAGCAGTAGCGGTAGTTGTAGCTGTAGTAGTAGTAGCAGCTGTAGCATTAGTAGGAGTAGTGGTTGTAGTAGTAGTAGTAGAAGTAGCAGTACTAACAACAGTAGTAGTAGTAGTAGCAGCACTAACAATAGTAGTGGTAATAGTAGCAGTAGTAGTTGCTACAAACTACTGCAACTACTACTGCTGCTGCTTCTTCTGCAACTACTACTACTGCTACTAGTCCTACTCCCACTTCTACCGCTACGTCCTACTACTACTCCTAATATTACTACTAATACTACTATTGCTACTACTACTGCTTCTGCTACTATTGTTGCAGCTACTACTAATATGACTACTACTACAACTACTACTACTGCAACTGCAGTTGCTACAACAATTACTACAACTGCTGCCACTATTACTACTATTATTTCCACTACCACTGCTAATACTATTACAACTACAACTACTACTGCAGCTGTTGTTGTTGTTGTTGCTACTAATGCAACTACTCCTACTACTTCTCGTACTACTGTTAGTACAATTGCAACTACTACTACTACTACTACTACTTCTTCTTCTTCTTCTCCTACTTCTACTACTACTGCTGCTATTACTTTTGCTAGTACAACTACTACTAATACTACTGCTACTGCAACCGCTACTACTACTAGTTCTACTTCTACTACTCTTGCTACTACTACTGTCACTACTGCTGCTGTCACTACTTCTACTAGTACTACAACAACAGCTACTGCTACTACTACTACTATGGCTACTAATAATACTACTACTAGTCCAACGACCACTACTACTACTATTGTTATTGTTGCTACTACTACTACTACTACTATTGCTGTTGTTGTTATTGTTGCAACTAATAGTACTACTATTTCTCCTACTACATCAACTAATGCTACTGCTACTACTACTACTACACTACTACTCCTTCGACTGCTATTAGTTTTGCTACTATTGCTGCTGCTACTACTATTATTGCCACAACTACAAATATTGCATCTGCAACGACTACTACTGCTGCTACTACTAATACTATGACTACTACTACTACTACGACTACTGCCACTAATACTACTACTACTATTGCTGCAACTACTACTACTACTACTACTATTACTACTACAACTACTACTGCTACTACTGCTACTACATCTGCTAGTATTACTGCTATTATTATTACTACTACTACTACAACAAAAACTACTACTACTACAACTACTTTTACAACTTCTGCTGCTACTAGTACTACTACTATAACTACTACTACTACTACTTTCTCTTCTCCTATAATAACAGCTATAACTACTTCTCCTAGCACTATTACTACTGATTCTACTACTGCTACACCTACTACAACTGCGACTACTGCTACAACTGCTACTTCTACTTTGTTGTCGTCACTGCTTCAACTAGTGCTAGTACTGCTCTACTTCAACTACTTCTCCTACTACTATTACTAATATTGTTGCTACAGTGCTACTATTTCTATCACTACTATTACTACAACTACTACTACTACTTATACTACTACTGCTCCTCCTACTACTTCTGTTACTTTTACTGCTACTAATTCTACAACTACTACTAATGTTTATTCAACAATAACTACTTCTAATACTACCACTAATTCTACTACTAGTACTACTACCTCTGCTACTACTTCTACTACTCCTACTAGTACTACTGCTACTGCTGTAATTATTGCTATGACTACTAAGATGCTACTGCTAATACTACTACTACTACAACTATTGCTACTACTCCTACTACTACTATTGCTACTACTACTATAACTACTACAACACCTATTATCACTGCTACTACTGCTACGACTGCTACTTATTATATTAGTACTATTGCTACAACTCCTACAACTAGTTCTACAACTACAACCACTAGTTCTATTTCTAATGCTACAACTACAACTATGACTAGTGCTACTACTGCTGCTGCTACTGCATCTACTACAACACTACAACTGGTACTCCTACTACTAGTATTGCTCCAAGTACTACTATAATCACCACTGCTGCTACTGTGACTACTGCGACTACTACTATTACTACTTCTCCTACTACTACTACTACTACTTCTACTACTGTTGATGCTGCTGCTGCTGCGACTACTGCTACTGCTGGTACTGCTATTGCTTTCGTTGCTATTGCTACCACTACTACTAGTACTACTACTATAACTACTAATACGATTGCCACTACTGCTACTACTATAAGTACTTCTCCTACTACTATTGCTGCTACTACTACAAGCACTCCTCCTCCTACTACTACTACTGCTACTACTACTGCTACTACTACTACTACAACAACTGCTACTACGACTACTACTACTGCTACTACTACAGCTACAACAACTGCTAGTACTATTGTTGCTGTTACTACTGCTACTGCTATGACTACTCTTTCTCCAACTACTACTGCAACTGCAACTTGGATCACTGCTACTACTACTACTATAGCTTCTACCACAACTACTGCTATTATCGCTACTACAACTTCTACTACTATTACTACTACTGGTACCACAACTACTACCCTTGCTCCTATTGCGGCTATTGCTACTACTACTACTCCTCCTGCTACTACTACTTATATTACTACTACAAGTATTACTACTACTACTACTTCTACGTCTACTACTAATACTACTACTACTCTTTTCGTTTCTACTACATTTAGTACTTCTACAACTACAACTACTGCTACTATTGCCACTACTACTGCAGGTACTGCTACTACTACTGCTACTTCTCCTACTTCTACGGCTACTGCTAATACTACAATTGCTATTAGTATTATAACTACTACAAAAACAACTACTACAACAACTGCTACTGCTCCTACTACTGCTGCGGCTACTACTACTAACGCTTCTACTACTACCTCTCCTCCTCCTACTAGTACAACAACTACTAGAACTACTACTACTACTACAAATACTACTATGACTGCTGCAACTCCTATTAATGCTGCTACTATTTGTTCTACTCCTACTGCTAATATTACTACTGCTACTCCTCCTACTGCTGCCACTACTTTTAATATTTTTATTGGTGATTCCGCTACTACTACTACTACTACTACTGCTTCTCCTACAATAACAGCAACGGCTACTCCTACTACTACAACTATTGCTCCACTTACAACTGCTACTACCTCTATTACTTCTGCTACTGCTGCAACTGCTACTACTACGACTGCTACTACTACTACTGCTAGTAATACAGCTCCATCTACTATTGCTACTCCTACTACTACTTCTACTACTATAGCTATGATTACTGCTACTACTGCACCAGCTACTGCTACGACTACTCCAACTACTACTGCTACTAGAACTACTTCTACAACTACTACGGCTACTACTACGCCTACTATGACTACAGTTCCTACTATTTCTATATCTCCTACTACTACTCTTGTTACAACTACTTCTACTGCTCCTACTACTACTACCACCACTACAACAACCACTGCTACTTCGCCCACTACTACTACTAATACTGCGGCTACCACAGTAGCTATTACTACTTCTACTACAACTACTTCTAATACTACTGCTGCTACTAATTCTACTACTACTATGGCTGCTATGACTGCTACAATTACAACAACAACTACTACTACTACTTCTGCTACTACTGCTACTACTACTACCACTACTACTGTTACTACTTCTGCGACAACAACAACAACTACTACTACTACTATTACTAATACTACTACTACTCCTACTACAACTACTACTACTACTGTGACTCCTACTACTACTACTACTACCACTACCACTACTTCAACTACTATTTCTTCTACCACTACTTCGACTACTATTTCTTCTACCACAGCTACTACTACTACAACTATTGTTGTTGTTGCTCGAACCACTACAACTACAGCTATATCTTCTACTATAGCTAGTACTACCACTGTTATAGCTTATACTGCTGCTACTCCTACTCCGACTACTAATACTACTCCGGTTACTACTTCTACTACAACCACTAGTATAACAACTACTACTACTACTTCTACTGCGGCTACCTCTTTCGCTATTACTACTACTACTACCACTACTACGGCTACTACTTCTATTGCTGCTATGATTGCAATGACTACTATGACTACTAGTACTACTACAACTACTACTTTAGCCACTATTTCTATTACTAATACTACTACTACATCTACTACTTCTACTATTACTACCACTACTAGTACTACTACTACTACTACAACAACAACAACAACAACAACAACAACAATAATAATAACTACTACTGCTGCTACTCCTGCTACTACTATTACTACTACCACTACTACTACTACTATTACTACTACGACTAACACTACTTATGCTACTGCTATAGATACTGCTTCAACTTCTACTTCTCCGATTACAACTACTTCTACTACTTGTATTACTACTACTACTACTACTACTACTACTACTTCTACTACTTGTACTACTACTACTACTACTACTACTACTACTACTACTACTACTACCAGTACTACTACTGCTACTACTATTATGCGCATTACAACTACTTTTAATTCTACTATTACTAATAATTCTGCTGCTACTACTGCTACTACCAATACGACTACTACTACTGCAACTCCAACTAGGGCTACAAATACTACTTTGACTACTACTACAACTACTAACACCACTATTACTAGTACTACTACTACAACTGCGACTACAACTACTACTTCAACTTCTACTACTACTACTACTGCTACAACCACCACTGCCACTGCTACTACTCTGATGTCCATGACTACTACTAATAATACTACAACTCTTGTTACTACTACCGTTGTTGCTGCTCCTACTACTATAATAACAACTACCACTATCGCCACTACTGCTACTACTGCTTCTGCTACAAAAATAACTACTACTGCTACTGCTGCTACTGATGCTGCTACTGCTACCAATACTACTAGTACTGCTACTCCTACTATTACTACTTCTCCTCCCACTACTATTTCTGGTACTACTACAGCAACTTCTGTGACTACTACCATTGTTACTATAACTTCTACTACTTCTACTTTTACTGCTGTTACTTCTACTACTACTACTACTGTTACTACTTCTACTACTACTGCTTATTCAACAGCAACTACAGGAACCATTACCACTACTACTTCTTGTGCCACTACTACTACTACTACTACTACTACTGCTTCTACTACTACTACTACTCCTGCAACTACAACTACTACCGCCACAACAGCTACTACTTCTACTACTACTGCTTCTCCTACTACTACTGCTGCTACTAGAACTACTAAGACTACTACTACTACTATTGGTGCTACTACAACTAGTACTACTACTTCAGCTTCTACAACTACTACCACTTCTACTATTGCTACAACTACTACTGCTACTACTACTACTACTCCTACCACTACTACTAATACTACTACTACTACTTCTGCTACTATTTCCACTACTCCTACTACTACTAATGCTACTACTGCAATTTTAGCTACTACTCCTATTGATGCTACTACTACTAATACTACTGATGCTACCACTACTACTGGTACAACTGCTACTTCTGTTAGTACTACTACAACTAGTCCAACTACTACTACTGCTGCTACTGTTGCTGCTACTGTTGCTGCTACTACTACTGCCACTACTACTAATACTACTACTGCCACTATGACTATTGCTACAACTTGTATTACTACTACGACAACTAGTACTACTTTTGTTGTTGTTGTTGCTGCTACTTCTGCTACTATTACTTCTCATACAACAACAACTACTTCGACTACTATTTTTACTACTACTATTACTTCTACTACAATAACAACTATGTCAACGACTACTACTACTACTGCTGCTGCTACTGCTACTACTACTTCAACTACTACTATTAGTAGTACTACTACTGCTGCTGCTGCTGCTGCTACAACAAATACTACTACTACAGCTACTACTACTAATACTACTGTTAAGACTACTACTATTTCTACTACTACTATAACTACTACGACTACTACTGCTACAACTACTACTATTGCTGCTGCTACTACTACTAATACTACTACGGCCACTACTACAACTACTACTACTTCTGCTACTACTACTGCTACTACTAATACTACTACTATTACAACCACTATTACTACTTCTCCTACTACAATAACTACTACTACTACTACTACTTCTACGCTGCAGCTGATTCTTCTAATAATACTACTACTACTGTTGCTGCTTCTACTGCCACTACTACTACTACTAATACTACTACTACTACAACTACTACTACTTCTACTACAAGTACTACTGTGACAGCCGCTAATGTTGCCACTACATCTACTGCTATAGTACTACATCTCTAACTACTTTTACTATCGTTACTACTATTGCTTTTGCTACTACAGCTACCATTATTGCTACTGCTTCTACCGCTACAACTACTTTTGCTGCTACGACTACTACTACCGCTACTTGTACTGCTACTACTACTACTTCTCATACTTCTGCTGCTCCTGCTACTGCTATAGCAACTACTACTACTACTCCTACTTCTACTTCTATTGCTTCTACAATTACTTCTACTACTACTCTGACTACTAAAAGTACTACTACTACTACTACTACTACTACTACTATTACAAATGCTATTATCGCTACCACCACTGCTACTGCTACGATTGCTACTACTGCTACTACTACAACTTCTACTACTGCCCATGCCACTACATCTACTATTGCTACTACAACTACTACTCCTGCTACTTCTACTTCTACTAATACTACTACTACTACCACTATTTTTGCTTCTACTACTCTTACTACTACTACTACTATGACTACTATTACTATTGCTACTAGTCCGGCTACACTGTGGCTGTTGCTGCTATGGCTGCTGCTAATACTACAGTTGCCTTTCCAACTTCTATGACTACTAGTACTACTATAGCTACTGTTACTACTGTTATTGCTGTAACTAATACTACTACTATAACAACTACTACAACAACTTGTGCTACGTCTACTAGTACTACTGCTACTATTACTAATACTACCATTATTGCTCCTACTACTACTAGTACAACTGATACAACTACAACTACTACTATAACTACTAACACTACAATAACAACAACAACTAAAAGTACTACTATTGCTTCTACTGCTATTATGGCTACCACGACTACTACTACAACTACTTCTACTATTGCTACTACTTTTGCTATTATTGCTGCTACTACTACTACTTCTACTACTACTACAACTACTAAAACTAGTACTACAACTACTATGACTACTACTACTACTGCTGCTGCTAGTATTGTTACTACTGCTACTATTACTACTACTACTACTACTACTACTACTACTACTACTACTACTACTACTACTACGACAACAATAACTTCTACTACTACTACTATTGCTGCTGCTACTATTACTGATACTACTAGTACTACTATTTCTACTACTATAATTGCAATTGCTGCTACTGCTGCTCCTCCAATTGCGACTTCTCCTACTATTATGACTACTGCTACTACTACTATGACTGCCACTACTATTGCTACAACAACAACAACAACTACTACTAGTACTACTAAATCTGCTACTTCCACTACTTCTGCTTCAGCTACTTCTTCTTATACTACTACTACTACTACAACTACTATTGTTGCTGCAACTACTACAAGTACTACTTTTACTACTTTTGCTACTACTTTTACTACTATTGCTGCTACTAGTATTACAGCGACTGCTGCTAGTGCTGCTGCTACTACAACTACTGTAACTTGTTCTACAACTACAACTACTACTACATCTACTACTACTTCACCTACTACTACTACTGCTGCTACTATAACTACTGCTGCTACTACTACGACCACTACTACAACAGCTACTACTATTACAACTTCTGCTTAACCTACTACTTCACCTACTACTACTACTTCTGTTACTACTACTACTACTACTACTACTACTACTACTACTACTACTACTACCACTACTACTACTACAAATAATACTATAACTACTACTATAATAAATACTGTAACTACTACTACAACAACTACCACTGCTTCTATTAATACTATTACTACTACAACTACTACTACCAATACTACTACAACTACTATTACTTCTCCTACTACTGCTACTACTGGTTCTATAGCTACTACTAATGGTACTACTAGGGCTAATACTACTATTGTGACTACAATTACTGTTACTACTGATACTATTAATACTACTACCACTTCTACTGCTGCTGCTACTACTACTGCTACTTCTTCTGCTACTACCACTGCTACTACTTCTACTGTTACAACAACTACTACTACTATGGAAACTAATACTCTAGCTGCTGCTACTACAACCACTACTACTACTAAAGCTTCAACTACTACTGCTACTAATGCTACAACTAATGCTAGTACTACTACCTCTACTACTGCTACTACTACTACTAATAATGCTGCAACTAATGCTAGTACTACTACCTCTACTATTGCTACTACTACTGCTACTACAACTACACTCCTACTATAACTACTTATACCACTACTACAACTACTACTACTCCTACTACTATCACTACTACTACTATTGTTGCTGCTATAACTACTTCTACTATAACTACTACTACGACTACTACTTCTACTACTACTACCACCACCACCACCACCACCACCACCACCACCACCACCACCACTACTACTACTGCTACTACTACTACTATTACTACTACTAGTAGTAGTAGGACTACGAATACTACTACTCATATTTCTGCCCCTACTACTAGTAGCGATAGCTGTTGTTGTTGTAGTCGCAGAAGTAGTACCAGAAGTAATTACAGAAGTGGTGGCAGTCATAACATCCGTAGCAGTTTTAGTTATAGTAGTAGTAGCAGAAGAGTAGTAGTAGTAGTGGTAGTAGCTGTAGTAGTAGGAGTACAAGTAGTAATAGTAGTGGTAGTAGTAATAGTATTAGTAGTAGTAGATGTAGTAGTATTAGCATATGTAGTAGAACTAGTAGTAGTAGTCACAGTAATAGTAGCAATAGTAGTAGTTGTAGTGCCAGCAGTAGTAGTAAAAATTATAGAAGAAGTAGTGGTGGTAGTTGTAGCAGTAGCAGTAGCAGTAGTAGCAGTACTAGCGGTCCTTGTTGTTGTTGTAGTAGGAGTAGAAGTATAGAAGTAGCAGTATTAGTAGCAATAGTAGTAGTCGCATATGTAGCAGCAGTAGTAGCAATATGAGTAGTGGTAGTAGTAGAAGCAGTAGAAGTAGAAGTAGCAGTAGTAGCAGTAGTGGCAATAGTGGTAGTAGTAGATACAATAATAGTAGTACCAGCAGTAGTAGTAGCAGTTGTAGCAGCAGTAGTAGTAGCAGTAGTAACAGATAGGAGTACAAGCAACTGCAGTACTAGTAGTAGCTGCAGTAGCAGAAGTAGCTGTAGTAGTAGTAGCTAGATTAGTAGTTGTAGCTGAAGTGGTAGTTGTTGCACTGCAGTAGCAGCTGTAGTGGTAATAGTAATAGTAGTTGTATGAGTAGTAGTAGTTGCAGCAGCAATACTAGTAGTAGCAATAGTAATTGTAGTAGTAGTAGCAGTATTACCAACAGAAGAAGCAGTTGTAGAAGTAGTAGCAATAGTCGTAGTAGTACTAGTAACAATAGAAATGGCAATAGTAGTGGTATTTCTAGTAGGAGTAGTAGTAGCAGTAGTAGTGGTCGTATTAGTAGTAGCGAGAGTAGTTGTAGAAACTATAGTTGTAGTAGTAGTAGTAGCAGCAACATTAGTAGTAGCGGTTGTAGCAGCTACAGTAGTAGTAGTAGTAGTAGTAGTAGAAGAAGATGAAGTTGTCACAGTAGTAGTAGCAGCAACAATAGTAGTAGTGGTAGGAGCAGCTGTATTAGTAGTAGTAGTAGTAGTTGTTGCAGTAGTAGTAGTAGCAGTAGTAGAAGTAGCCGTAGTAATAATAGTTGTAGCAATAGTTGTAGTAGTAACAGTAGCAGTAGTAGTTGTAGTAGCAATAGCAGCAGTAGTAGTAGTAGTTGAAGTTGTAGTTATTGTAATAATCATAGTAGTAGTAGTTGTAGTGGTAGTAGTGGCGGTAGTAGTTGGTATAGTGGTAGTTGTAGCAGAAGTATTTGTAGTTATAGTAGTAGTAGTAGTGGTAGGAGTTGTAGTAATAGCAGCAGTAGTAGCCGTAATAGAAGCAATATTAGTAGTTGCAAAAGGAGTAGTAGTAGCATTAGAAGTAGTAATAGCAATGGTTGTATTAGTAGCGGTAGTAGTAGCCATAGTAGTAGTAGTTGTTGTAGTATAAATAGTAGCAGTAAGTAGCAGTAGGAATAGTTCAAGAAGTAATAGTTGTTGTAGTAGTAGCAATAGTAGTTGTAGTTATAGCGGTCAAAGTAGTAGTTGGAGAACGAGGAGTGGAAGTTGTGGTAGAAGTAGTAGTAGTTTGAGACTCCTATTGCTACTACAAATCTTACTACTACTATCCTAACTCCAACTACTAATACTCCTATTACTACTACTAGTACGATTTATACAATTACTATTACTACTATAGTTGCTACTACGCATGCTCCTACCACTACTATTATTACTATTACTACTACTACTACTACTACTACTACTACTACTACAACTACTACTTCTACGACTAGTACAATTGCTGCTACTACTACTCCCACGACGGGTACTACCACTACTAACAATAACACTACCACTACTACTACTACTCCCATGACGGGTACTACCACTACTAACAATAACACTACTACTACCACAACAACAAGTACTACTACTACTGTTGCTCCTACTATTACTAATACTACTACTCCTACTACAACTACTATGACAACTGCTGCTGTTAGTGCTACTGCTTCTTCTGTTGTTACTTCTCCTACTATTATGACTACTGCTACAACAACTCAGACTACCACTACTATTTCTATAGTGGCTGTAGTAGTACTACTAGTAGTAGTTGCTGTAGTAGTAGCAGTAGCGCCAGTTGTAGTAGCAAAAGTTATAGCAAAAGTAGCTGTAGTAGTAGTAGCAGTAGTAACGGTAGTAGTTCTTCTTGTTGTAGGAGTAATAGAAGTAGAAGTAGCATCAGCAGCAGTAGCTGTAGCATACATAGTTGCAGTAGTAGTAGCAATAGTAGCAGCAGGGGTAGTGGTAGTAGTAGAAGCAGGAGAAGTAGAAGTAGCAGTAGTAGCAATAGTAGCACAGTGGTAGCAGTAGAAGCAACAATAGTTGTACTAGTAGTAGTAGGAGCAATAACAGTAATTGTAGTACAAGCAACAACAACAATAGTAGTAGCCACAACAGCAGAAGTAGTAGTAGTAGTAGTAGCTAGATTAGTAGTAGTAGCAGAAGTGGTAGTTGTTGCTGCTGCAACAGTAGCTGTAGTGGTCATAGTAATAGTCGTTGTTGTAGTAGTACTAGTTGCAGCAGCAGTACTAGTAGTAGCTATAGCAGTCACGGTAGTAGTAGTAGTAGTACTAGTAGAAGTAGTAGTTGTAGAAGTAGTAGCAACAGTTGTAGTAGTAGTAGTAACAATGGAAATGGTAACAATAGAAGTATTAGTAGTAGTAGTAGTAGCAACAGTAGTGGTTGCATTAGTAGTAGCAGTAGTAGTAGTAGAAGTTATATTTGCAGCAGTAGTAGCAGCAACAACATTAGTAGTAGTGGTAGTAGCAGCTGTAGTAGTAGTTGTTGTTGTAGTAGTAGTAGTAGTATCAGAAGCAGAAGTTGTCATAGTAGCAGTAGTAGCAGCATTAGTAGTGGTGGTAGTAGTAGCTGTAGTAGTATTGGTAGTGGTAGTAGTACTAGTAGCCGTAGTACTAATAGTTGTAGCAGTGGTAGTAGTAGTAGGAGTTGTAGTAGTAGCAGTCGTAGTGGCAATAGTAGTAGTAGTAGAAGTTGTAGTTATAGTAATAATCATGGCAGTAGTAGTCGCAGTGGTAGTAGTGGCGGCAGTAGTAGCTATAGTAGTAGTAGTAGGAGAAGTATTTCTAGTTGTAGTGCTAGCAGTTGTAGTAGGTGTACAAGTAGTAGTAGTAATAGAAGGAGTATTAGTAGTTGGAAAAAGGGTAGTAGTAGCATCAGAAGTAGCAATAGCAGTGGTTGTAGTAGTAGAGGTAGTAGTAGCCGTAGTAGTAGTTATAGTAGGAATAGTAGCAATAGTAGCAGTAGGAATAGTTGCAGTAGTAGTTGTTGTTGTAGTAGTAGTAGTTGTTGTTGTTGTAGTTATAGTAGGAGTAGAAGTAGTAGTTGAAATAGTAGTAGTAGGAGACTCCTACTGCTACTACAAATCCTACTACTACTGTTGTCCTAACTCCAACTACTACAACTCCTATTACTACTACTAGTACAATTTCTACTATTACTATTACTACTACTACTGTTGCTGCTATGCTTGCTACTACCACTACTACTACTACTACTACTACTACTTCTACGACTAGTACAATTGTTGCCATTATTACTCCCATGACGGGTGCTACCACTACTAACACTAACACAACTACTACTAGTACTACTATTACTGCTATTACAACAACAACTACTACTACAACAACAACAACAACTACCACCACCACTACTACTTTTGTTACTATTATTACTAATACTACTACAACTACTACTACAACTGCGGCTGCTGCTACTACTGCTCCTCCTGTTGGCGATTTCTCCTACTATTATGACTATTGCTACTACTAATATGACTACCACTACTACTACTATTACTACTAAAACTGCTACTCTTGCAACTTCTCTTTTCGCTACTTTTTCTAATACTACTGCTACTACGACTACTATTGCTACTACAACTACTACAAGTAATACTTGTACTACTTCAGCTACTACTTTTATTGATACTACTGCTACTAGTATTGCAATGACTGCTGCTTGTACTGCTACTACTACAACTACTGCAACTTCTGCTACAACTACAACTACTACTACTTCCACTTCAACTACTGCGACTGCTTCTACTACTACTTCTCCTACAACTACCACTGCCACTACTATTGCTCCTATCACCACTACTACTGCTGATGTTGCTACTGCTTCTACTAATACTACTACTACTACTACTACTACCACTACTACAGCAATAGCTGCTACTTTTACTGCTTCTGTTACAACTGCTATTTCTCCTACTACTACTACTTCTGCCACTACTACTGCTGCTGCTACTACTACTACTGTCACAACTACGGCTAATACTACTACTACTACTACACCTACTCCTACTGCAACTACTATTTCTGTTACGACTACTATTACCACTACCTCTACTTCTGCTTCTAATATTGATACTACTATTACAACAACAGCTACTACTAGTACTACTTTAACTAATACTACTACTAATCATACTCCGACTGCTGCTACAACTATTGCTACTACTGTAACTACTACTACAACTACTACTGCTACTACTATTGCAATTGCTACTCCTACTGCAACTATTGGTACTATCCCAACTACTGGTACTACTACTAATAATACAACTACTCCTGTTGCTATTACTACAGCTCTACTACTATAGCTACTACTATTTCTTTTTGTACTACTACTACTTCTGCTGCCAATACTACTGCTGCTACTACTACTATCACTACTACAACTGCTTCTACTACAACGATTATAACAACTACTGCTACTACTGCTACAACTACCACTACTACTACCACTACTACGACTGCTACTACTGCTACACTTATTACTAGTACTACTGCTACTAAAGCTACAACTACTACTCCTACAATTGGTTCTGTTGTTACAACAACAACAACAACTACTACTGCTACTATTACTACTACTACTCCTGCTACTACGACTACTACTACTACTTTTATTTTTGCTACTATGACAACTATCGCTACATCAACTACTACTACTGCTACTACTACAACACTACTACTCTTGCTGCTGTTGCCGCTACCACTAGTGCTACTACAACTACAGTTGCTGCGAGTACTACTACTACTACTGCTACTACTACTACAGTTGCTCCGACAAGTAATACTACTGCGGCTACTGCTACTGCTACTAGTACTACTACTACTATTACTACAATAACTACTACTACTACTACTACTATTACTACTACAACTACTACTACTACAACTGCAACTACAATTACTACTGCTGCTACTACTTTTGCTGCTGCTACTGCTGCTACTACTACTACTACTACTACTACTACTACTACTACTACTACTACTACTAATCTGACTAATATTACTACTACTACTACTACTATTACTACTACTACTGCAACTTTTACTACTGCTCCCACAACAACTATTATTACTAATATTACTTTTATTACTACTACAACTGCTACTACTACTACCACTACTACTATAACCCCAACTACTACACCTACTACTACTACTTCTACTACAATTACTGCTACTACTTCTACTACCTCTATTGCTACTTCTTCTGCTACTCCTACAACTACTACTACTACTTCTACTATTGCAACTCCCGCTACTAGTACTACTACAACTACTACTACAACTACAACTACTCCTACTACAAGTACGACTACTACTACTACTACTTTTGTTGTTGCTGCTACTGCTACATGTACTACTACTACTACTACTACTACTACTAGTACTACTATAATGACTACAACATCTACTACTACTGCTACTTCTACTACTACTACTTTGACTACAACTACTCCTACTACTAGTACTATTGTGATGACTACTACTACTACACTACTACTACAACTACTACTACTAGAATTACTACTACTCCTACAACAATTGCTAATACTACTACGACTGCTACTACAACTACTACTACTCCTACTACTACAATTACTACTACCTATGCTACTGCTACTCCTACGACTACTACTACTACTCTTACTGCTACTACTACTACTCCTACTACTACGACAATTACTACAACCACTATGGCAACTACTAGTACTACTACTATAATTATTACTCCTACTACTACTACCACTACTACTCCTAGTACTACTACTACTACTAGTACTACTTTTGTAACTACTACAGGTACAGCTACTAGTAATATTACTACTACAACTACTATGACTGTTGCTCCTACTACTACTACTACTACCACTACTTCTACTGCTACTACTACTACTACTGTTACTACTACTGCTGCTGCAATTACTACTATTACTACTACTCCTACAAGTACTATTATTAACAATGTTACTATTGATACCACTACTACTATTGCTACTTCTTCCATGGCTCCCACTTATACTAATATTATTAGTACTACTGCTGCTGCTATAATTACCACTACTGCTTCTTCTATTACTACTGGTACTACTGCTACTTCAATTGCTACTCCTACTTCTACACCTACAACTACAACTACTACTATTACTACAACTGCTACTACTATTACCACTACTACTATTACTACTACTTCTACAACAACAACAACTACAACTACTTCTGCTGCTACTCCTACTCCAATTACTACTCCCACTATTACTACTACTATTACTAATACTATTACTCCTATAGTTGCTAGCACAAGTACTACTAGTACAGCTAGTACTACTACAACAACAACAACTACTATTATTATTGTTTCTAGCACTACTACTACCAGTACTACTCGTACAACTAGTACTACTACTATTCCAACCACTACTACTACTGCTACTCGTACTACCACAACAACTACTAGTACTTATACTACTTCAACTACTGCTACTACTGCTACTACTAGTGCTACTACTATTCCTTCCGTTGCTGCTACTACTTGAACTAGTACTATTGCTACTGCTACTACTACTACTACTTCTATTACGACTACTACTACTACTACTACTTGTTCTTCTAGTACTACCACTGCAACTACAACTACTCCTGCTACAACTACTACTATAACTATTAATACTACTACTGCTACTACTACTACACAACTACTACAACTACTACTACTAGAATTACTACTACCCCTACAACTACTACTATTACTACTACTAATAGTACTACTACTGCTACTACCACTACTACTACTCCGACTGCAACTCTTACTACTCCTACTACTACTATTACTACTACCAATATTCCTACTACTCCTATGACTACCACTACTACTCCTACAACTACTATTACTACTCCTACTATGACTATCCCTACCACTACTTCAATTACTACGAATTCTCCTACTAAAACTACTAACCCTGCTACTACTACTGCTCCAACGACTACTCTACTACTTCTACTACCACTACTACTGATAATATTGCTACTACTACTACAACTACTACAACTACTACTACAGGTACTACTACTACTACTACTACTAATACTCTGGCTACTACTTCTACTACTGCTACTACTACAATAACAACCACAACAACAACTAGTACTACTACTACTACCACCACCACCACCACCACCACTAATACTGCTACTTCTACTTCTAAAACTACTTCCCTTGCTACTACTGCTACTATGACTATTACAACCACTACTGCTACTACAACTGCCACTACGGCAGCTACTAGTACTACACTTGCAACTAGTACCACTACTACCACAACTACTACCACTGCAGCTGCTAGAATAACTATTAGTAAAACCACTACAACTGCTACTACTACTACTGCTGCTATTGCTACTACTGGTACTACGGCTACAAATGCTGCTACTTCTACTACTACTATTAAAAATGCTACTACTACAACTAATGCTACTATTGCTACTACTACTACTAACTACTACTACTGCTGCTGCTGCTACTTCTACTGTTGCAACTACTTCTGCTATTGCTATAACTGCTGTTGCTCTTACTGCTAATGCAACTAATACTTCTACTATGACAATTACTGTTGCTACTACTACTACTTCAACTGCTGTTACTTCAGATACTACTACTACTAGTACTACTACTGTGATGACTATTGCTACCACTAGTACTACGACAACTACTACTTCTTCAATTGCTACTACTACTACAACGGGTACTACGACTACTATTGCTACGGCTATTACTACTATTAATACTACTACTACTATTGCTAATCCTACTACAGCTATTGCTGCTACTACTACTACTGCTGCAACTACTCCTACTCCTGCTACTACTACTACTATGACTACTAGTACTATTATAGCTGCTACAAGCGCTACTACTACTGCTACTACTACTTCTATTACTACTACTACTTCCACTACTACTACTACTACTACTAGAACTACTACTACTACAACCTCAACTACTACAACTACAGCTTCTGCAACATCACTACTACTAAAAATACTACTACTATTGAGACTGCCACTTCTACAACTACTACTAATACTCCAATTACTACTACTATGACTACTATTACAATGACTTCTTTTATTACTGATATTGCTTCAGTTGCTACACTTACTGCTACTCCTACTACTACTACTACTCCTACTACTTCTATGGCTACTACTACTACTACTACCACCACCACAGGTACTACAACTATTACTTCTGCAACTACACTACTACTACAACTTCTACAACTAGCACTACTACTACTCCTACTACTACTACAACTTCGACTACTACTACTCCTGCTACTGCGACTCCTGCTAGTGCTACAACTATGACTACTACTACTCCTGCTACTGCGACTCCTGCTAGTGCTACAACTATGACTACTACTACCACCACTAGCTCCACTATAACAACTACTACAACTGCTATGACAGCTAGTACTATGACTACGACTACTACTACTACTTCTACTACTACTACTACAGTGACTACAACAACAACAATAACAATAACTACTACTACTACTACTACAAGCACTACTACTATTACTACTACTACAACTACTTCTACTACTACTGCTAGTACTGCTACTACTGCTACTACCACTATTGTTACTGCTACAACTACTACTACTAAAACTACTGCTAATACTACAACTGCTACAACCATTTTGGCTACTGCTATTGCAACCACTACTTCTGATACTACTGCTACTACTACCACTACTACTGTTGCTGCTCCTACTCCTACTACTACTACTACTACTTCTTTAACTACTAGTACTTTAACTATTGCTACCTCTACTCATAATTCTGCAGCTGCAACTACTGCTACAACTTCTACTAATACAACTTCCGCTACTATTGCTACTATTACTATAATTACTACTACTGCTGCTACTACTACTATAAATACTGCAACTACTGCTGCTGCTACTAGTAATCCAACTAATACTACTACTACTATTGCTTCTGCTATTACTACTACTACTATTACTTCTTTTCCGATTGCTACTACTACTGCTACTAGTATAGCTACTACTACTACTGATATTACTACTCATAATTCAACTCCTACTACGACTACTACTACTAATACTGCCTCTACTACTACTATTGCTACTACACTTGCCACTACTACTATTGCTACTACCACTCTTACTCTACTACTGCTACCACCACCACCACTACTACTACTCCTACTGCTAGTGCTATAACAACTACTACAACAACCACAATAACAACAACAACAACAATAACTACTACTACTACTACTACTACTACTCTACGACTCCTACAGCTACTGCTACTGCTACTACTACTATAACTACTAGTACTCTAACTATTACAACTTCTACTCATACTGCTGCAGCTACTACTACTGCTCTAACTGCTACTGATACTACTGTCGCTACTATTGCTACTATTACTACAACAACTACTACTATTGCTATTGATGCTACTATTAATCCAACTAATGCTACTACTACTAATACTACGACTACTACTACTCCTTTTCCTTCTACTACTACTTCCGCTACTAGTACTGCTATTACTACTACTACTATTACTACTACTAATGCTACTGCTACATCAACTGCAACTACTCCTACTCCTATTGCTACTACTACTACTACTACTATTATTATTGCTAACACTACTACTACAACAACAACAACTACTGCTACTATTGATTCTGTTGCTACAACTACTATTACTACAACAACTACTACTGCTGCTACTACTACTACTACTATTTCTACTACTATTGCGACTGATACTATTACTATTACTACTGCTACAGCTACTACCACTACTACTGCTTCTACTACTACTATAACTATCGCTACAACAACTACTGCTACTGCAACTATTATGGATACTACTATTACCACTACAACGACTACTACAACTATTACAACACTATTACTTCTGCTGCTGTTGTTGCTACTACTAGTGCTACTTCAACTATAGTTGCTGCCACTACTGCTACTACTATTGCTAATATGGCGGTTGCTACTACTACCACTACTACTATGATAACCACTACTGCCGCTGCTACTGCTACTACTACTACAACCACTACTACTAGTAATACTACTACTGCTACTACTACTTTAACTACTACTACTACTACTACAACCACTACTATTACTACTGCTACTGCTCTGCTGCTGCTACTAGTGTTGCTGCAGCGACTGCTGGTGTTGCTACTGCTGCTGCTGCTATTGTTGTCACTGCTCCTCCAACTACTACTACTAATATTACTACTACTACTACTACAACAACTACTATTATTACTACTACCACTGCAACAACTACTATTAAAACTATTGCAACTACTACTTCTGATACTACAGCTATAACTACTACAACTACTACTACCACTACTACTGCTACAGCTGCTAGTACTGCTGCTACTACTACTACTACTACTACTATTGCTGCTGCTGCTACTCCTATTACTACTAGTACGACTACTACTACTATTACTACTTCTACTATTATTACTACTACTATTACTACTAGTACTATTAATACTACTACTATTATTACTACTACTATACTAGTAATGCAACTTGTGCTCCAACTACCACTATTACTGCTGCTGCCATTACTACTACTACTACTAATGATGCTGCTACTACTACTACTAGCACTACTACTACTCCGACTACTATTACTATTACTATTATTTCTACTACTACTGCTACTACTTCGGTTGCTACATGTAATGCTACTCCTTCTACTTCTACTACTTCAACTACCACTACTACCACATCTACTACTACTACTACTACTATTGCTACTATTACTACTACTACTACTATACTACTATTGCTACAACAACTACTGCTACCGCTACCACTACTGCCTATACTGCTACTACAACAACTACTACTACTATTCAACTACTGCCATTGCTGTTGCTGCTACCACTACTACTACTACCACAATTGCTGCTACTATTACTATTAATACTACTACTTCAACTACTATTGCTATTACGACCACAACTACTACTTCTACAACAACTACTACTACTACCAGAACAACAACAACAACAACAACAACTATTACTACATCTACTGCTACTATTGCTACTACTCATACTACTACTGCTACTTCTGCTACTTCTACTACAACTACTACTACTTCTTCTATTACTACTACTACTGTTATGAGTAATGCCACTAGTACTACTTCTTCTACTACTAGTACCTCTGCTGCTACTACTATTTCTACCAAAAATAGTAATGCTACTACTACTACAACTGAAACTACTACAACTGAAACTACTACAACTACAAATACTAATACAACTACAACTACTGCAGCTACTATTACTCCTGCTACTACTATTGCTAGTACAACAAGAACAACTACTACTACTACTACTACTACTTCTTCTCCGATTACTACGAATTTTGTGACTACTACTGCTACTCTTACTGCTACTATTACAACAACTACTACTTCTAACATGACAACTACTACTGCTTGGACAACTGCTACTACTACTACTCCTAGTTCTGTTACTACTACTACTACAACACTTGTACTACTACTACAACAATTGCTACTACTACTGCTATTACTACTGCAAGAACTGCGACTACTACAACTACTACTACTACTACAATGGCTATATCTACTACTATTTCTACTACTACTACTACTTCTACTACAACTATTACTACCATAATGACTTTTTCTAATACTACTACTACTATTACCAACACAATAGCGACTACTGCTACTGCTGCTACTAGTACTACTACTGCTACTAATAGTACTGCTACTACTTCGACTACTACAATGACTATGGCTGCTATTCCTACTACTACTACTATTACTTCTACTACTACAACTATTGCTACTACTGCTACTAATGTTACTAATACTACTATTAATTCTACAACTACTGTAACTACTGCTACTAAAACTACTACAACAACAACAACTACTACTGCTCCTACTACAATAACTACTGCTGCTGCTACTACTACGGCTACAACAACTACTATTATTACTTCTCCTTCTACTACTGCTGCTACTACTGCCACAACTACTACTGCAACTATTTCTACCACTACTACTACTACAACTGTTACTACTAACGCGACTACAACAACTACTATTACTACTACTAGTACTACTCTTACTACAACAATTATTGCTACTATTGCTACTTCTACTACTACTACTGTTGCTACTGTGACTACTACTGCTACTGCAACTACTACTACTACTGCTACTGCAACTACTACTACTACTACTATTGCTACTGCTACTACTCCTACTGCGACTAGTATTGCTACTAGTGCTACTATTGCTAATCCTACTTCAAATGCTACAACTATGACTACTACTACTAATTTTGCTCCTACAACTATAGCCACCACTACTACTACTATGACTACAGCTATGGCTATTGCAACTACTAGTACTTCTCTTCCTACTACCACTATTGCTAATATTACTACTACTTTTACAACTATAGCTAGTACTGCTACTACTTCTTCTCCTACCACTTCTTCGAGTACAATTACTACTACATCAACTACTACTACTACAATTATTACTACAACAAATACTAGTTCCGTTGTTATTACTACTACTATTGCTACCACTAGTACAGCTGCTGTCGCTACTATGATTACTACTCCAAAAAATTTTAGTACTACTACTACAATTACTACAACTGCTTCTACTTCTACTGACAATGTTGCTGCTGCTACTACCACTCCTACTATTTCTACAGCTACTATCGCTACTTCTGCTACTACTGCTATTGCTGCTATTACTCCTAGTTCTACTACAACAACAACAACAACAACAACAACAACTACTACTACTACTACTACTACTACTACTACTTCCACTACTACTACTTCTACTATATTTGCTGCTACCGCTGCTACTACTATTACTACAACAACAACAACAACTACTACTACTTCTACTGCTACTACTATTACTTCTACTACAACTTCGTCTACTACATTTGTTGCTACTGTTGCTATTACTACTACAACTACTGCTGCAGCTACTAGTACTACGACTACAACTACTACTTTTACTACTACTACAGCTGCTATGACTACTACTACTACTATTGCTGCTACTACAACACCTACCACTACTATTGCTACTTCTAATGGTACAATATCTCCTACTGCTACTACAACTGCTACTACTACAACTAGTACTACTACAACTATTGCTGCTAACACTACGACTACTACTACTTCTACTGCTACTATTACTACTCATACTTCTAATGCCACTACTACAACAGCTGCTGCTACTGCTACTGCTACTACTACTACTACTACTAGTACTACTTCTACTACTTCTACCACTACTTCTACTGTTACTACTACTATTATTACTAATACTACTGCTAGTTCAACAACAACTACTGCTACTACTGCTGCTGCTACTTCTGCTACGGCTACTACTACTATGGCTACTACTACTGCTACTATGGCTACTATTACTCCTACTTCGGCTACTACTACAGCTACTCCTGCTACCACAACTGCTACTATTGCTACTACTACTACTACTACTCTTTCTATCACTACTACTACTGCTACTATGGCAACTACTGCTTCTACTTCAACACTTACTACTACTGCGGCAACTGTGACTACTACTATAGCTACTACTACTACTGTTCCTTCTACAACTGCTGCTACTACTGCTGCTGCTATTATGACTACTACTACGGCTACTGCAACTACTACTACTTCTCTTGTTGCTATTACTATTGAAACAACTACCAATGCGACTACTACAACTGCTTCTGCTACTGCTACTACTTCTCCTACCATTTCTAATGGTACAACTTCTACCGCAACTACTACTACTACTACTACTACTTGTACTACAACAGCTACAACCGCTACTTTTACTACTACTATTGCTACAGGAAATAGTACTACTGCTACTACTACTATAGCTTGTTCTACTGCTACTAACTCCGCTACTGCTACTACTACTACTCTTACTATTTCTGTTGGTACTACTGCTCTACTGCTATTACTCCTAGTACTACTACTACTACTACTACTACAACTACTATTGCCAGTAGTACTGCTACATCTGCTGCTGTTGCTGATACTACTCCTACTACTACTGCTACTACTAACACTACTAATGCTACTACTACTACTACTACAGCTGCTATTGTTGCTACTGCAACTACTACTACTAGTTTTTCTACTACTACTACAGCTGCTAATACTAATACTATTATGGTTGCTGCTACTACAACAACTACTACTACTATTGCTATTGCTAATGGTACTACTACTCCTGCTACATCTCCTACAGCTACTACTGCTATTACTCCAACTACTACTACTGCTACTGCTACTATTGCTGCTGTAGCTGATAATACTACTACTACTACTTCTAACACTACTACTACTATTATTGCTACTGCTACTATTACCCCTGCTACTTCTTCTACTACTACTACCACCACTATTAATGCTACTGCTACTACTAATCCTACTACTGCTAGTTCTACTAGTACTACTATAGCAACTACTACTACAGCTGCTACTACAATTGCGACAACTAGTTCTACTACTACAGCTTCTAGTGCTACTCCTGCTAATACTACCACAACTTCAATGATAATAACTACTATTGCTACTACGAATGGTACAATTACTCAATCTACTGTTACTACTATTACTATTACTACTATTGGTACTATTACTACTATTGGTACTACTACTACTACTGCTACTACTACTATAACTTCAACTACCAGTGCTACTACTACTACAACTACTATTGCTGCTACTTCTGCTACTACTACTGCTACTACTATTGCTAATACTACTACTATTGTTTCTATAGCTACTACTACTACTACTTCAACTCCTGCTACTCCTGTTGCTACGATCGCAACTACTGCTACTATTGCTATTACTGCCACGACTGCTACAACTACTACTACGGCAACTACTTCTACTGCTACTACCACTGCAACTACCGCTACAACTGCTACTACTTCTACTGTTACCGCTGCTACTACGACTATTGCTACAACTGCTACTGCTGCTGCTGCTGCTGCTGCTACAACTGTTTCTACCACTGCTATTACTTCTACTTCTGCTACTACTACTACTACAATTATAGCTGCTACTACTGCTACTACTACTACTGCTCCACTACTACTACTACTACTACTACAACTACTACTACAACGACTGCTAATAGTAGTGGTAGTACTACTACATCTACTACTACTAATGCTGCTGCTGCTACCGATACTACTTCTACTACTTCTACTGCTTCTACTAGGCATGCCATGACTTGTACTACTGATACTTTTACTTCAGCTACTGCTACTTCCACTACAACTACTACTACTAATGTCGCCATAACTTCTATTACTACTACTACTACCTCTACAACAACCACTACTACTACAACTACGAGTACAACTACTACTTCCACTACTGCTACTCTCACTACTACGCTTGCAACTACTACGACTACTACTACAACTCCTACTCCTATTACTACTACTACTACAATTACTACTATTACTCCTACTACTACTACTACTACTACTACTATTGCTAGTATGACAACAACAACTACTACTACTACAACAACATTTATAGCTACTACTCGTACTACTACAATTAATACTACTACTAGTATTACTGCAGATGATATTAGTACTACTGCTACTACTGCTACTACTACAACTACTACTACAACAACAACTACTACTACAACTACTGTTGTTGCTGCTGCTACTTCTACTACTACTACAACAATAACAACAACTACTACTACTACAATTGCGGTTGCTGCTGCTGTTGTTGCTCCTCATACTACAACTGCTACAATAATTACTACTACTACTACTACAACTACTATAGCTCCTAATACCACTACTACTACTTCTACAATTACTGCTACTACTGCTACTACTTCTATCACTACTACTACTACTTCGACTACTACTGCTACGACTACTACTACTACTACTACTACTACTACTACTACTGCAACAACGACAATAACCCCAACAACTACTACTATTACTAGTACTACTACTGCTACATCTTCGACCACTATTGGTAGTATTACTTCGAATACTACTAATACTACTAATACTACTACTACTACTACAACGACTACACCTACAACTACTGTTACTACTACAACTACTACTATTACTATTACTAATACTGCTACTAATATCGCTTCTACTACTACCACTACTCCTGCTACAACTACTACTACTGCTCCTGCTGCTAAACTATGGCTACTACTACTAATTCTACTACTAAAACTGCTACTCCTTCTACTAATCTACTACTCCAACTACTACGCCTTCTCCTACACCTATTCATACTACTACTCCTACTACCATTACTACTACTACTACTACTATGACTACCACTACTACTACTACTACGACTACTGCTACTACTACAACTACCACTACCAATACTGCTATTGCTACTACTACCACAACAACAATAACTACTACTACATCTGTGACTACAATTGCGATGACTACTAATACTACAACTCCCACTACTAGTTCTACTACTACTACTACTACTACTACTTCTGCACTATTACAACTACTACTTCTACCACTCCTTTTACTACAACTACTGCTAATACTACTACTTCTACTATAACTACTAATACAACAACAACAACAAAATTCTTTTGCTGCTGCTCCTATTCCTACTACTACTACTACTACTACTACTACAAAGACATCTGCTACAACTAACACTACAACTACTGCTACTGCTACTGCTACTACTACTACTACTACTACTCTTACTACTACTACTACTACTACAACTACTACTACTACCACCACCACCACTACTACTACTACAATGGGTACAAAGATTATTATTACTACTACGGCTACTACTACTGCTACCGCTGCTATTGCTACTACTACTACAACCACTACTATAACTACTACTTCTATTGCTGCTGCTACTACTACAACTACTACGTCTACTACTACTACTACTACTACTGCAGCTATAACAACTACAACTACTTTTGATACTACTACTACTACAATTGAAACTACTTCTACTACAACTACTACTACGACTCCTATTGCAACTACTACTACCACTAATCCACCTAAGACAACTCCTACCAATGGTCCTACTCCAAATCCTAATTCGAGTATTACTACTACTACTACTACCACCACCACCACCACAACCACCACCACTACTTCTACTGTTGCTATTACTACTACTAATACTACTACGGCTACTACTACACTTCTACTACTGCTAATAATATGCCTACTACTACTACTACTACTACTACTACTGCTAATAATAATAATAATAATAATACTATTATTACTACTGCTGCTACTACTACCACAACTGGTACTCCCACTGCCACTGTTGCTACTGCTACAACTACTACTACTATTACAACAACAACTACTACTCCTACTCCTTCTACAACAACAATAACTACTACTACTACTACTACTCATATAGCATGATTACTACTACTACAACTCCTACTACACTCCTATTACTACTCCTATTACTACTATAGCTACTCCTACTCCTATTACTACTACAACTACTGCAACAACTATAACTACTAGTACTACTACTACTACTACTTCCGCTGTTGTTGATACTACTGCTACTACTACTCCAGTTACTACTGCAACTACTACTACTGTTACTACTACTCCAACTACTACTGCAACTACTACTACTGCTACTACTGTGACTTCCACTACTACTATTACTACTGCAACTACTACTACAACTACTACTACAACTTCTACTACAACAGCTTCTATTCCAACTACTACTACTATGACTACCAACACCACAACTACAACTATGACTACAACTAATACAACTACCACTACTACTATTAGCACAACTACAACTCCTACTGATACTATTACTACTACTCCTGCTAACACTACTTCTACTACTACTATAACAACAACAACGACTACAACTAATCTAGCTACTACCACTACAACTACTTCTACTACAACTCCTACTACAACCACTACTACTAGTACGACTACTACTTCTCCTCCTCCTACTACTACTACATCTACTACTACTACAACTAATACTAGTAGTACTACTACTACTACTTCTACTAGTATTACTACTATTACAAGTTCCACAACCAACACTGCAATTGCTACTACTGCTACTACTATTATTACTATTACAACCACTACTTCTACTACTACTAGTACTCCTGTTGCTGCTATTACTCCTACTACGACTACTACTATGACTACTACTACAACTACTTCTTCACCTAAAACAACAAAAACAACTACTACCACTACTAGTGCTACTACTACTACTCCAACTCCTACTACCACAACTACTTCAACTCCTACTACAATAACTACTAGTACTACTACTACCACCACCACCCCCACTACCACCACTACTACAATTACAGCTACTGCTACTACTACTACTACTACTACAACCACTTTTGCCACTACTACTACTCCTCCTACTACTACTACTAATACTTTTATTGCTATGCGGCTACTACAAGTACTACTACTAATACTACTATTACCACTACTACTACCACTACTACAACTACTACGCCTAGTGCTGCTGCTACAAAAACTACCACAACAACAACTACTACTATTGCTACTACTCCTACTACGCCAGCTCCTACTCCAATAACTACTTCTATCACTACAACTACTACTCCTACTACAACAACTACTACTACTATTTCTACTACTACCACAACTGCTACTACTACGACTACTATAACAACAACAACTACTACTACTCCTCCTCCTCCTCCTCCTACTACTACTACTACTACTATTACTGTTGCTGCTATTGCTACTACTACTACGACCACTACTGCCACAGCTACTACTACTCCTCGTACTACAACTAATACTACTATTAATACTTCAATTGCTATTGTGGCTGCTACTAGTACTACTACTACCACTACTACTTCTACTACAACAACTACTCGCCCAAGTGCTACTACTATTAAAACTACCACAACAATAACTGCTACTAATACTACTACTCCTGCACCTACTCCAACAACTACTCCGATTACTATAACTGATATTGCTACTACAATAACTACTACTACTATTTCTGCTACTACTGCAGTTGCTGCTGTTGTGACTACTACAATTGCTGCTACTACTACTACTACTACGACTACTACTACTCCTCCTACTAGTAGTACTACTACTACTACAGCTATTACTATAACTCCTACTACTAGTATAACTACTTGTACTACTCCTACTACTACTCCTACTCTACTCATACTAATACTAGCACTACTGCTACAAATACTACTACTACTACTACAACTACTATTGCTGTTGCTGCTGCTATTACTACTATTACTACTACTACCATTACTACTACTACTACTACTGCTACTGCAGCTATTACTGCTATTACTACTACTACTACCACTACTACTACCACTACTACTACTGCTACTACCACTACTACGACTACCCCTACTGCTACTTTTACTACCACTACTTCTTCTACTACTACTACAGTTACTAATACTATGACTGCTACTACTACTACTACTACTACTACTATGACTACTATTATAACTACTACTACAACTATGACTATTATTGCTACTATTACGATGACTACAACTAATACTACTGCTACTACTACTACATTACTAGTATGACTACTGCAACTACTATCACTACCACTACCACAACTATTACTCCTACTACTACTGTTACTACTATGATTATTACTAATACTATTACTACTACTACTACTAATATTGCTTCTTCTACTACTACAATTACTCCTACTACTACTATTAATTGTCCTACTGCTACTGCAACTCCTATTGCTACTACTACTACTACTACTATTGCTACTATTACTAATACTACTACTGCAACTACTACTACTCCTACTGCTACTACTACTATGACTACTACTACTCCTACCACCACCACCACTACTACCACTTCTACTACTACTACTACTACCCCTACTCCTACTCCTACTGCTATGACTACTCCTATTACTACTACTGTTGCTGCTGCTACAACCACTACTACTACTATTTCAGCTACTTCTGCCGCTACTGCATCTACTACTACTATAATTGCTAATGGTATTACTACTTACTACTACTACTCCTACTACTCCTACTACTTCTAGTCCTACTAGTAATACAACTACTACTGCAACGCTTACTACTACTTCTACTCCAATTTCTACTCCTACAACTACTCCTACTACTACTACTAAAACGGCTACTACAACTACTGTTGCAGCTACAGTAGCTATTACTCCTACTACTACTACTACTACTTCTTCAACTACTACTACTACTATTATTAATACTACTGCTGCTACTACTACTACTACTACTACACCGACTACTACCCCTACTGCTACTCCTATTCATTCAATTGCTCCTACTATGACTACTACTACTACTCTACTAACACTACTGTTACTACTCATTAGACTACTAACACTACTATTGCTGCTCATAATACTACTAACACTACTACTACTATGACCACTTATACTTCTTTCATAAAAATAACAACAACTTCTTCTACTAGAACTCCAACTGTTATTGCTGCTACTCCACTACTATTACTACTACTACAACTAACATTACAACTACCACTACTCCTTCTAATGCTATGACTCCTACTACTACAACTACTACTACCACTACAACTACTGCATCTACTAGTACAGCTCCTAAAAATACTGCTACTACTACTCCTACCACCACTACTCCTACTGCTACTCCTACTACTATTACTGCTACTCCTACTACTACTACTCCTGCACCTATCCAGACTACTACTCCTACTACTCCTACTACTACTGCTACTAATAATAATACTACAACTACTTCTATGACATCAACTATTGCTACTAATACTACTACTATTACTACTACCACTGCCAATACTGCTATTACTATTACTACTACTACTACTACTACTAATAGAACTACCACTACTAGTACTCCTGCTGTCGCTGTTGCTCCTACTACCACCACCACCACTACTACTACTAGTACACCTACTGCTGCTACTATGGCTATTCCCACTATTACTACAACTACTACTACTTCTTTTGCTACTACAACTACCACGACCACTGCTACTTCAACTTCAACTACTACTTCTACTACTACTACAACTACAACTATGGCTACTACTACTAATACTCCTACTACTACTACTACTACTACTACCACAACTCCTAACACTCCTCCTCCTACTATTACTACTACTACTATTACTTCTACCACTCCTTCTACTACTAGTACTACTACTACGACTACTACTAGTACTAATACTAATATTTCTACTACTATTACTACTCCTTCTACTACTAGTACTACTACTACTACTTGTACTACTACTACTACTTGTACTACTACAATTACTGCTATTGCTAATACTACAACAACTACTACTACTACCAATATTACTATTGTTACTCCTAATAATACTACTTCTGCAACTACTAGTATTACTGTCAATACTACTACTACTACTACTGATACTTCTACAACCACAAGTACGACTGGTAGAACTACTACTACTGCTACTAATCCTTCTCCTACTACAATAACTACTACTACTACTACTACTACTACTACAACTACTACTAATATTGCCGTTGTTGCTCCAACTACTACTGCTACCACTACTACTACTATTACTACAACTACTAGGAGTACTGCTACGACTTGTGCTACTAGCGATACTATTACTACTTCTCTAACTGCTACTACTGCTACTACTATTGGTACAATTGCTGCTGCTACAACTTATATTACGACTACTACTACTACTACTACTATTACTAGCACAGCTACTATTACTAGTACTACTACTACTACTACTATCGCTGTACAACTGCTCTGACGCAACTACTACTACTATTAGTATTGCTACTAATACTGCTTCTACTACTACTACTATTACTACTACTACATTTGGTACTACTACTACTGCTACTGCTGCTGCTACTGTTGCTACGGCTACAACTATGCAGCTGCTACTGCTACTAGTACTTCTGCTACTACTGTTGCTGCTGCTGTAGCTACTACTACTACTTCTTCAGCTACTACTACTATTACTACTATTACCGCTACTGCTAATACTACTATCGCTTCTACTGCTGCTACTGTTGCTACAACCACTACTACTACTACTATACCTACTTCTCATACTACTATGCCTATTTTCTCTCATACTGCTACAACTGCAAGTGCTGCTACTGCTTCTACTAGTACTAGTACTACTTCTACTACTACTACTTTGACTACCACTACAATGACTACCATTATTATTACTGTTGCTACTTTTGCTACTGCTACTACTACTACTCGTACTATTTCAACTACTACTGTTATTACTGTAGCTACTACTATTACAACAACTAATACTACTACTCCTACCATTGCTGCTAATACTACTGCAACTAGTACTGCTATTTTTACTATTGCTATTACTACTACCACTACAACTACTAACACTATTACTACAACAACTACTAATAATTTTGCTACTACTGCTACTACTGCTGCTACAACTACTCCTAATACTACTACAGCTTCTACTATTATTGCTACTAGTGCTACTACTTCTAATGCTAAACCTACTACTACTCTTACTACTACTAGCCCTACTCCTACACCTACTCCTACTATTGCTACTACTACTACTTCAACTACAACTGCTACTTCTTCAACTACTACTACGACCACTACTGCTACTGCTGCTGCTTCTAATATTACTACTACTACTACCATCACTACTGCTACTGTTGCTGCTACTACTACAACAACTACTACTAGTACTACTAGTACTTCTACTACTACTACTACTCCCACTACTACTACTACTGCTGTGGCTGCTACTCCTACAATGACTATTACTACTACAACTATTATTACTACTACTACTACTACAACTGCTACTGCCACTACTAGTACTGCCACTACTACTACTACGGCCACTACTACTACAAACTACTACTACCACTACTATACTTTTACTACTATTACTACTACTGCTATAACTACTATTGCCACAACAACTAATACTACTACGACTCAAGCTACTGCTCCTAATACAACCATAACTACTTCTACTCCTACTACTACTACTACTACTAATGCTACCCCTACCGTTACTATTACAACTACTACTACTATTACTACTACTAATGCTACTATTAGTACTACTACTACTACTGTTACTACTGCTACTACAGCTACCTCTACAGCAACTCATACTACTACTCAGACTTCTACTACCGCTACTCCAACTACTACTACTACTACTACTACAACTCCTACTACTACTACTGCTGCTCCTACTACTACTACTTCTACAAGTACTACTACTTTGATTCCAATATAATAAAAAGTGCCACTATTTTTCCTGCTACTACTACTACTACTATAACTATTGCTATTACCACTGCTATTACTAACCCAACCACGGCTACTACTGCTACTACAGTGACATCACTACCACAACTACTACTACCAATACAAATGCAACTACTACTATAGCTACAACTACTGCTACTGCTGCTATGACTACAACTACTACTACAACCACAACAACAACAATAACAACTACTACTACTACCTCCACAACTACTACTACTGCTTCTACTACTACACTACAACTACAACTACTACTGTTTCTAGTACTACAACTACTTGTATTATTGCTACTACAACTACTACTACTACTTCTAATACTACTACTAGAACTACTACTACTGCTGCTACTATTACAAGTACTACTACTACAACTTATACTACAACTACTACAACTACTAGTACGAAAACTACTCCTACTCCTCCTGCTACTCCTCCTGCTACTACTATAACAACTACAACAACTAGTACTACTAGTACATCTACTACAGTGACTACTACCACTACTACTACTTCTAATACTACAACTGCTACTACTACCACTATGACTGCAACTACTACTACATCTACTACTAATATTACTACTTTTGCTATTAGTACTACTACTATTAGTACTGCTACTAGTATTATTTCTACAACTACCACTACTACTGCTAAAACGACTACTACTAATACTTCTTCTATTACTACTGCTACTTTGGCTACTATTGCTAAGACTTCTACTACTACGACTATAACTATTACTACTACCACTACTACTACGACAACAACAACAACAACTACTACTACTACTACTATTACTACTACTATTTCTACTACTACTATTGTTACTACTACTTCTACTTTTGCTACTACTGCTGCTGCTAACTACTATAAGAAATGCTACTACTACTACTACTACTACCACGACTACTACTGCTGCTATTGCTACTCCTAATACTATTGCCACAACTAGTCCTTTTACTAGTAGTACAACTAGTACCACCGCTACTATTGCTACTACTACTACTACTACTACTACTAGTACTACTACCGCTGCTACTATTACTACACTACTACTTCAACAACTACTACTTGAACTACTACCACTCCAACAACTAATATTATTACTATTACTACTGCTGCTCCCACGACTACTACTCTTACTACGTCCACTACTGCCGCTACTGCTACTGCTACTACTAGTCCTATTACAACTACAACTACTGGTAATACAACTACCACTACTACTACTACTACTATTCCTACTGTTACTTTTAGTACTACAGCTACTAGTACTACTACGTATACTGCAACAAGTATAGTCACTGCGGCTGATACTGCTGCTAAAAATGCTACTACTACTTGTATCACTACTATAATTAATATCGCTGCTGCTTCCAATATAGCTACTACTACTACTACTACTAAGACTTTCACTATCACTACTACTACTACTGCTACTATTACTACTACCACTATTGAGACTGCTAGTAATACTACTACGGCTACTACTTCTACTACTACTTCTGCTGCTACTACTATTACTACTACTACTACGATTCCTGCTGCTACTACTACTACTGCTACTACAACAACTACTACTACTTTTACTGCTGCTTCTTCTTCTACTACTACTGCTACTTCTGCTACTACTACTGCTACTAATAATAATAATCTTATTACTACTAGTACTATTACTGTTACTACTACTATTACTACTACTGCTACTACTAATACTACTACTACTACTGCTACTACTAATACTAGTACTACAACTACTACTACTACAAATACTATATTACTGCTATTACTACTGTGCTTACTACTACTACTAATACTACAACTTTTACTGCTATTACTACTACTTTTACTACTTCTACTACTACCACTACTACTACGACTGCTACTACTAGTACTACTTCTCCTCCCAATCCTCCTGCAATTACTACTACTACTACTAGTAGTACTACTACATGTACTACTACTACTACTACAATGAGTACCACCACCACTACTTCTAGTCCTTCTACTTCTACTACTACTACTTCTACAACATCTACTACTACTTCTACTTCTCCTGTTACTGCTACTAATTATGCTATTGCTACCACCGCTACTACTACTACTACTTTTACTAGTACTACTGCAACTACTATGACGACAACAACAACAACAATAACAACGGCTACTACTACTCCTGGTAGTACTGCTACTATTATTACGACTACGACTACAACTACTACAATAACTACTACTACTAATATACTACTACTACTTCTTCTACTTCTACTAATACTACTACTGCTGCTGCTGTTACTACTATTACAACTACTGTAACAACTACTGCTGCTGCTGCTACTACTTCTATTGCTATTACTACTACTTCTCCTACTACTACTACTACTACTACTACTACTACTACTACTACTACTACTACTACTACTACTACTACTATTACTGCTGCTGCTGCTACTACTACTACTACAACTACTACTACTACTACTACTACTACTACTACTACTACTATTACTACTAGTACAACACTACTACTACAACTACTACTTCTAGCACTACTACTGCTCCAATTACTACTACTATTACTACTACTACTGCTACTACTACTAATATTACTTCCACTACTACAACTATTACTACTACTGCTACTACTAATACTATCACAACTACTAATACTGCTACTACTACTACCACTACTACTACCAATTCTACTACTCCTATTGCTACTACTACAACTACCACTGCTACTACTACTACTACTGCTGCTGCTAATGCTGCTGCTGCTACTACTACTACTACTACTACTCTTAGTACTACTCCAACTCTTGCTCCTATTGCTTCTCCTACTACTGCTTCTGCTACCACAACTAATACTACAATAACTACTTTTGCTACTACTAATTCTGGTACTATTGTTGCTACTCTTACTAAAACTACTACCACTGCTACTACTACTACAACTATAGTTGCTACTAGTACTACTACTACTACAGCTTCAATTACCATAACTACTACCGCTACTACTACTACTCCACTTACTACTACTACTGCTAACAATCCTACGACTTCCATGACTACTACTCTAGCTACTATTGCAACTACTACACACCTATTACTACTACTACTATTAATGCTACTACTTCTACAATTACGACAATTGCAACAACTACTATTGCTCCTCCTCCTCCTACTACTTCTAGTACAAATACCACTTCGACTGCTACTACTACTAGTCCTATTACTACTACTACCACTATTGCTCCAACTAATGTTGCTGCTACTTCTACTGCTACAACTACTCCTGCTGCTGCTACTGCTACTACTACTTAAACTACTATTACTACTACAACTACTATTGCTCCTACTATGACCCCTACTACTTCTCACACTCCTACTACCATTACTACCCCTACTCCAACTACTACTACTACTACAACAACAACTACCACTACCACTACTAATACCACTACTACAACAACTACTAGTATGACAACTACTCCAACTGCTACTACTACTACACCTATGATTACTACAACAACTACAACTACTGGCACTACTACTCAGTAAACTACAGTGATAACTACTACTAGAACTACTTGTAATTCCACAATTGCTACCCCTACAGCTACTCCTACAGCTACTCCTACTACTCCTACTCCTACTACTCCTACTACTACTGTTGCTTCTACTACCATATCTACTACAAATGCTACTGCTTCTACAACAGCAACAACAACTACTACTACTGCTGCTGTTGCTAATGCTGTTGCTCCTCCTCCTGCTACCACTAACACATTTTCTACTACAAATACTATTACTACTACTACCACTACTACGACTACTGCTGCTACTACTACTACTAAAACTACTCCTACCTCTACTACCATAAAACTACTACTTCTCCTATTTCTGCTCCTACTTCTGCTACTCCTACTACTACCACTATGACTAATACTATTACTACTACTACTGCTACTATTATAACTACAACAAGAACAACAACTACTGCTACTACTCCTCCTACTACTACTACTATGATTACTAGTACTACTAATAGTGCTGCAACTACTACGACCACTATTACTACTACTACTATTGTTGCTAATACCACCACTACTGTTACAACGACTATTACCTCGACTACAACTACAAGTACACCTACTACTACTAATATTACAACTACTTCTACTACTACTATTATTACTGCTACTTCTACTTTTGTTACTATTGTCACTACTACTAGTATGATTAATACTGCTGCTACTTCTACTACTACAACAACTGCTACTACTACTACTACTACTATGACTACTACTGTTACGACTGCTACTGCTACTACTATTGCTACAACTAGTCCTTTTACTACTAGTACTACTAATTTCACTACTACTATTGCTGCTACTACTACTACTAGTATTACTACCACCACCACTACTATTGCTGCTACTACTATAACTATTCTACTACTACAACTACTACTACTAGCACAACTACTACACCAACAACTACTACTATTACCACTACTAATAATACTACTAATACTACTACTACTACTACTATAACTACTCTTACTATTACTGCTACTATTACGACACCTACTATTACTTCTACTACTACTACTTCTACCACTACTACTACTACTACATTTACTACTACTAATTCTACTACTTCTGCTATGACTACTACTACTACTTCTACTACTACTACTTCTGCTATTACTACTTCTACTACTTCTGCAATTAAAATATCTGCAACTATTACTTCTAGTATTGTACCAACAAGTACTACAACTAATAATGCAACAAATGCATCCACTTTGGCTGATACTATTACTACAATTGCTACTACCACTAGTACAGCTACTACTATTGCTACTATTACTACTCGTTCAACTACTATTTTTACTACTGCTACTACTACTACTATTGTTGCTCTTGCTACTGCTGCTACTAGTACAACTACTAATACTATTACTTAGAATGCTATAACTACTACTACTATTACTTCCACTAATACAACTACTACTAATCCTATTGCTACTACTAATACTACAACAACTACTAATACACCAATAACTACTAATACTACTCTGACAACTACTATGAATACCACTTTGACTACTCCTGCTCCTCCTACTACTACAACAACCACTGCTACTACTACTAATACAACTATTACTACTACTCTAACTCCTACTCCCACTTCTACACCTATTGCTACTTTTACTGCTACAACAACTACTACAATAACTACTACTGCTACTACTACTTCTACTACTATTGCAGCTATAAGTACTGCAACTACTACTACTGTTGCTACTGGTACTACGACTAGAACTATTACCACAACAACTACTACTACTATTGCTACTACTACTACTCCTCCTCCTATTACTACTACTCCTAACACTGCTACGACTTCTAATACTACTACTCCAACTACTACTGCAACTACTGCACTCGTATTATTACTACTACTACTACTACTACTACTACTATCACGCTTATTGCAACTGGTACTACTACTCCTACTATTGCAATAAATGCTACTGCTTCTAATACCACTACTACTACTGCTGTTGCTACTACTAAATTACTAAAAGTTCGCCTGCCACTACAACTACTCCTTCTACTAACGGTACTACTACCATTACTATGAATACTACTATTATCGCTACTACTTCAATTGCTGCTGCGGCTACTACTGCTGCAGCTGCTACTACTACGACTACTACTGCTGCTGCTACTACTATGACTACTACTATTCCTATTTCTGCTACTCCTACTCCTACTACAACAATAACAACAACTACTATTGCTGCTACTAATACTAACATTACAACAACTGTTGCTACAACTGCAACTATAACAACAACTACTACTACTACTTCTACTACTATTGGTGATTCTACTACTACAAATACTACTCCTTCTACTACTACTACTAGTCCTATTACAACTACTATTACTATGATTTATACTACTACCAGTACTACTACAACTATTGTTGCCGCTACTACTGATGTTGTTGTTGTTGTTGTTGCTGCTACTACTACTATTACTACCGTTGTTACAACTACTACTCCAATTACTACTACTGCTGCTGCTATTATTACTCCTACTGTGACTCGTATAACTTCTACCAATCCTACTACTACTACTAACCCTACTCGAACTACTATTACTACTACTACTACTACAACAACAACAACTACTACTACTACTACTAATACTACTACTACTACAACTACTAATACAACAACTACTCCTGCTGCTACTACTACTCCTACTACTACTCCTCCTACTACTACTACAACAACTACAACAACTGGAACTTCTACTACCTAAACTACAGTGACTACTACTACTACTATTACTTTCGATACTACAACTGCTACTACCACTGCTGCTACTACTTCTACAGCTATTACTACCACTACTACTATTACTACTACTATAACTATTGCTGCTACTACTGCACCTACTACTAATACTACTGCTTCAACCATAATAATAACAACAACTACTACTACTCCTGCTCCTCCTCCTGCTATTACTGTCATAAATACTACAAGTACTATCACATTTACTACACTAAGACTATTACTGCTACTACTGCTGTTGCTACTACTACTACTATAGCTATTACTACATCTACTACCGCTAAAACAACTACTTCTACTACTTCTCCTATTACTACTACTGCTTTCGCTACTACTACTACTACTATTACTATTACTACTACTACTACTACTACTGTTACTATTGCTACTGCTACTACTATGACTACAACAACAACAACAACTAATACTACTATTCCTACTACTACCACTACTTGCGCTGCCACAACTCTGACCAATACTACAGCTTCTAACACTACTTCTACAATCGATATTACTACTTGTACTACACCTACAAGTACAACTAGTTATGCTACAATAGATATAGCCACCTTGGCTAATACTGCTACTACAACAATTACTACTACTAGTACTACTACTACTATTGGTACTATTATTGCTCCTACTACTATTATTGCTATGATTGCTACTACAACTACTGTAGCTGCTCCTGCTGCTATAGCTACTAATACTACTACTTAGGCTAGTACAACAACTACTACTACAATTGACACTACTAGTACAACTACAATTGTCACTACTACTAATACCACTACTGCAACAACTACTACCGCTACAACAACAATAACAACTACTACTTCTATTGCTACTTCTTCTACTACTACTACTACTACTACTACATCAACAACAACTACTACTACTGCTGCTGCTACTACAACTATTGCTAAAACTACTACTATTGTTGTTGCTGCTGCTGCTACAACTACTACTACTACAAATACTAATATTATTGCTACTACAGATACTACTACTTCAACTTCTACAACTACTACTACTAGTGCTACTACTACTATTGCTCCTCCTCCTCCTCCATATCTGCTATTTAATACTGCCTACCTCTACTTACGACTACTATGTCCTTACTACTGCTTACAACACTATAACACTACTACTACTCGTGCTCCTACGAATACTAGGATGAAGACGACGACGACTGTCTTCACCGCTACGAGACTACTACTGCTATTGCTATAACCTCTATAACTACTACTACTACTACACTACTACTACTACTACTACTACAACACCACTACTACACTACTACAACAACTACTACTATTGCTACTACTACTACTCCTATTACTACTACATTGATACTACTACTACTACTACTACTACTACTACTACTGCTACTACAACTACTACTACACTACTACTACTTTTGCTACTTCTACTACTACTCCGATTGCTACCACTATTGCTCCAGCTATTTATACTACAACAACTATTACGGCTACTGCTACAACTTCTACTACTGCTGTTGCTATTGCATCTACTACTACTACTACTCCAGCTACTCCTACTACTATAGCTACTACTGCTGCTCCTACTACTACTACTACCACCACCACCACCACCACCACCACCACTACTCCTACTACTACACTACTACTACTTCTACTTCTAATAGGAAATATAGCATTAGTAATAGTAGCAATAGTAGTAGTAGCAAAAAATATAGCATTAGTAGTTATAGAAGTAGTTGAAGTAGAACCATTAGTAGTAATAGTAGTAGCAGTAGCAGTGGTCGACGTAGTAGTAGAAGCAGTAGAAGTAGTAGTAGCAACAATAATAGTACCAATGATAGTAGCCTAGTAGAAATAGCAGTCATAGTAGAAGTAGAAGTAGTAGTGGCAAAAGTAGCTATACCTGTACTAGAAGAAATTATCCCTGTAGCAGTAGTAATCACGATTGGGATAGTAGTAGTAGTCAAAGAAGTAGTAGTATTTGTGATAGTAGTTATAGTAGTAATATTAGTAGTAGCAATAGCAATAGAAGTAGTAGTAGTAGTAGTAATAGTAGTAGTAGTAGCAGTAGTAGCAATAGTGGTGGTAGTAGTAGCAGTAGATGCAATTATAGCAGCAATAGCAGTAGCAATAATAGTACTAGCAGTTATAGTAGTAGTAGTAGTCATAGTAATGGTAACAATACTAGCAGTAGTAGCAGTAGTAGCATTATT